>BGPR01000058.1:1306098-1345969 GCA_013235015.1 Araneus ventricosus
TAAATTTTTTAAGAGTTACGAGTTTAAATATTTAGCATTATTTTATAAAATAATTGTGATTATAGTGTATAAGTATCATACCAAGAAATAAAAATTAAAAGCAATTAATATTGATTCAAATAAGAAGTAATATTAAATTGTAGAATAATTTTATTTGAAATTTATAAGAGCATCTGTATGCTATCTTCCTTAGCCAAAGCATGGAAATAGGTTTTAAGTGTTTAAAAAGGAATTTATTGTGTCACAAAAACTAATATTGATGCATGATATAAAATTATTCCTTGTAAATTTCTAATTATAGGTGAACAGTTTTTCATAAACTTTGATGGCATTGATATTGTTTTAAAATTTTTAAAAGCAAGACAATTTCTGAACCAGTTTTTTTTATTAGTGCACTAAAAAAATCTTTTAAAATCAAAAGTTGGAAGCAAAATAAAAAATACACCCCCTCCCTCCCGAAAAAAACCCGTTGAAGTTTATGCGCTGATAAATATATTCCAGAAAAATTGGAATTTTAATCATATTTATAATAGATTTTAATTTTTAATTAGGAAGAATTTTTACTTAAGAATATTCAATGTGGCTTAATGTCTTTAAGGTGTTGTTTTCAAACTCTCACTCTTTTAAGAGTTTACTTTGACTTCCATACTTTCGATAGAACATTTTTCCTACTTTTTAACACAGTTATAAGAACGAAATTTTTTTAAAAAAAGTCTTAATTTTGAATATTTCATAATTGAAGACTTTAATGCATTTTATAATTAATTATTACAAATATTAAAGTATAATAAAATTGATTTTTTCAGAAATTTTCTGCCAAATGGCGTCGCTCTTATGAAATCAAATTTAATTAAAATGAATCAATTATCTGGTGATTAAGTTCTCTAGATATTAAATACTATACTGTCATAGGAACACACATTCAAACAAGCTTTCAGAACAGTAGTACATAAGACGTTAATGAAAAATCGATTACGATATTTCATCTTAACAAGCCAGAAACAAGTCAAGTTAAATAAAAGAGCGTCATAAAGCGAAGTGCATATATTACCGCAATATATGAAACGCCAGCATTCTATAGAATACCTTGGCATTTTATAGAATGCCGGGCGTTTTTAGGCAAAGTAAGAAATATGAGAATTATTGTATACTTTTCCTAGGCATTCTATAGAATGACAAATGCTATTTAGGTAAAGTATGATAAAAGGTTATGATAAGGACGCGCATTAAAGACGTGCGTTTCTTAAGAATACAAATGTTATTTAGAAAAAATAAAAAAAGAGTGCAATTAAAAATCTTTTATTCGAAGTACGTAAAGCAAAATGAAAGTTATACGTATCAAAGTTTATGCCTTTCTTATCAAAGGAAACAAAATAAAATCTGAACCTACTTGTTACATCAAGGAGGAAGATAATTCTATTTTCAATTGCACGAGTATCAACGATGTATTTCATATTTTGCCGGTTTGCAATTTTTCGTCCTATAGAATGCCTAGGAAATGTGTGAACTGTGAAGTGTTAATCGTTTCATATATTACCAGCCAGTTTTTGGTATTCTATAAAATGCCTCGGTATTCTATAGAATGCAGGATTTCATAGATTGCTGGCAACATATGGATTATTTAACAACACGCCAGTATTGTATAGATTTGTATTTCTAATTACTCCATAAATTTATAATGGATATATTTATTATACACATAACTTATGTCATATTGATTGATTTTCATGTGGAAACCCGAGAGGCATCGACAAATATTTATTTATATCATAGCAACAATCATAAATGCACGAGCAATTCTTACAACCTTCGAATGAAAAAGTTTGAATTACAGAGGATAAAAGTCTTTAAATGGAAAAATGAAGCAATTAAATAAAAAATATATTGTGCTGAAAACAATTCTGTTTAAAGTCGAATTTGTACTTTTAAAGGGATTGTATGGTTAAAATTGTAGAATAAGAGATGGACAAGTAATATAGTTCAGAAAGACATAAAAAGCATATGCTTCCTTCAAAGCTTTCAATGCCGTCTTCAACCTGAAAAATAAAAACACAGAAATAAACAAAATATTAAATGTGTATTAAGCAGATATTTAAAAATACATTTTAATATTGCTTTTTGTATTCGAAAGCTGGCATGGACCAAGCCGAAATATAATAGTTCCTCTTGTCATTTTTCAAAAAATATTGCTTTTCCATATTCGTAGAATTGCTATTTTTTGATAAATTATTATTTGAAATCGAAATTGAAATGAAACTTTTGAGCTGAATTAAGCTAGAAAAGTTGCAATGTCGATTCAAAAACAACATCTCATTTAAGGCACGATCAGTCAGTCAATTAAAACATGAAACGAGTTTGAAGATTTCTCAAGTTTGTATATTTAACTGTTCATTTTTCCATACTAAACAATTAGAAGTTGGGAATATGATGCAGTTATGATTGAACCAATAGTCCATTGAAATTTTTATGGATTCTACATAAGTTTTGCACCGGATTATAAAGTCTATGAATGACTTAGTTTTAGTCTATAAGTTTAAAAATACGATAATTATATATACACATGATTCAAGAGAAAGTCTTTTAAGTTGTTAAATACAATGACATTTTTGGAAATATGCAAATAATGAAGAATTCATATTTCATTATTGAGCATCGAATAATGCGTGGATTTTTAGATTTAAAGCGAAGTATTGATATATTAGAGATATGAAATTAGCTGTAGGCATTGCAAAAGACATTCAACCCGCATTAAATGGCCTAACATTTCAAATGCCATAAGTAAAGGAATTAATAGAAAATAAGTACTCTGTCTTAGAAAATATTTTGAAAGTTAAGAGCCGGTACTTGGAAGTCGATCTGTGTCAAAAAATTGTCAGAAAAGGGTATCAAAGTTGGCATTGGAGCGAAGTTTCAAGATGCGAAAGCTTGTAAAATGTCGTTATCTTGACGTGATTATTTATGACTCAAGAATTCATTTAGAGGGAAAGAAATTAAAAACACAATTCATTCTAAACCATATTAACAGTGACGTGAAGAAATTCCACGCATTTTCATAAAAAGATAACACTGTAGATGTATTGAACGAGATAAAATATTCTTTTGAAAACGTCTTTAATGAATCATTCAGAAAATGCAAAGGGAACGGGCAAAATCAGTAACATTCGTGAATCCTCCTATTAAAACTAATTATTGATTACAAAATGCATATAGAAGGTTGACAAGAAATAACATAGTTTGTTAAAGAGTTAATTTATGTACGGATTTATTTTTTTATAATTTCAAATAAAGAATTTTGTAAAACCTTGTCTAAAGAAAAGAAGTCATGATTTAGAATTTAATCTCTACTCACCTAGGTTTCGACTATACGATATGACTACGGCCTCATTCAGCTGGGATAATCGAAATTCTACTGTACATAACTATCTATAAAGCGGGACATTCACCATTAGGCCACTCCACTTTTTTGGAGCAAAAGGATGCCAAACCCCTTCGTCAATGTAAGAAACCGATGAAAAATGGAATAGACCGAGAAAAAAGTTGGAATTCCATCAGGATTGGATTTTAGTTCAGCCCACTAAGCCTTAAAATTGAAATACGATACCGAGCCTCTTTCACAAAAGCAAAAAATCACAATATGGGGAAGGGGAAGTGTGGGTGAGTGTCATTCTGAGGCTGGGGGTCCGTTTTGAAAGAGGAGAGAGGAGGAGGCACAGTAGCCTAGTGGATAGGGTTGCCGGTAGGGTGGGATTGGCACAGACCAACCTATGAATGATCCACCAAATTTTATGGGCTGAAAATGGAAACGGTCTGCTAAGAAGCCATCCAAATGGATTGGAACAGATCGATGGTGAATGTCCAGCTGAAAGTCGAGTTTCCAGTGGGATAGTACCGGGAGCAGTTGAAAGACAGAGACAACCCATCGTTATCGATCACTGTCAGTCCGATCAGTAAGTTACTACTACAGTAAAGCTCCTCTAAGAGGCCACCCCTGCTTAGAGACCACCCTCTTAACGGCCACTTTTGTTGTAGACATAATGTAAAAATAACTTCTATTAACAGACACTGAGTGGCCAGGGTGGTCGCTTGTTCAAATTCAATGAAGTACAATGCGTTCGTCTCTCTGTTCCTGAACCTTTTATTGAGGGAAAATGGAGGGAAGAAAGAACACAAAATTCATACACTCAAAAACAAAACCAGAAATCGGATCGAGGTTAATCATTCCTTTCTCAATGCAAGGAGAAATATGAACTTCAGCCTCTACCCGGGTTGGAAATTCAAGAGTTCATTTGTGTCTTTCATGCGTTGATCCTGACTCTGACAAAGAAGCTGCTGATACAGGCTGTGACTATCAGGAAAAGAAATTTACAGATAAGAGGAATTCAGAAAAAACAAATTTTATTATTTTCCATTTCTAAAACACTCGCGACGAAAATATCAGGGATTTATTTTCCAATTAAAAAATAAAATTGATAAAAGTTAGATCCGAAATAGCTGAAAGATCCAAGCGAACACAAATTGTATTTTTTTAAAAAAAATTGGAAATTTTCGAATGGTACTTTTCTTTAGAGGATTTTTGAAATTCGCTTATCAGAAATAACGAATTAGGGCTTGGTTAAACATGTATTTTGTACTTCCAAACATGGAATTCTATAAGAGCTGACAATTTTCCTTGGAAGGGAAGGGGACTGCAATAAAGAGGTTTCACTGCTTTATAAACTAAAAGTCATACGATCTCGAAGAGGTAATGTAGTCTTCCAAGTGCGTTTAGTACTGACTCATCGTAGACCCTGATTAAACGTAAGACAAACAGAAGAAAATTATTAAGTATGATAAGGCTTACTGTTTCTTCCTTTTCAACAATTTAAAATAAACCTTATTAATTAAATGTTAATAAATTAATTTAAATTAGAAAATTTTAGAAATTATTATATGCATTTTGTAAAATAATGCAGATGTAATAGATACTTATCTCCATAAATATAATATTTAAACAAGTTAAGAACCGAGAATGAGTTGCACAAAGCGAATATTAATTTTCATTCGATTTTAGGATCCGAAATTTCACCATCTGTCATTTTTGTAAATCACGCAGGAAAGTAAGGTCTAAGTAAATATGATATGTTAAAGATGAAACTTTGAAATGATGGCATCCAGATTAGAATTTCTGGTTTTACGAATTTTTATTTTTGGTGACTCGTAGAAAATTCATAATAAAGCGAATTTTTGTATCAAAAGTAAGCAAAAAAATTTATCAGAAACTCGACTGTGATATAAAGTGTTAATATATAATAAAGCGAAAAAAATCATCTTAGTCATTCATAAACACGTCGTAGTTACTGTGGCTAGAATATCCATTTATCAGAGCGTAAAAATCGAGTTGTTATAAGACATTCTACAACTGCTTTCAAGCACAGTTCATGGTTTTCAGCAAATTTCGGCGATACTTAGGAAACTGACACTGAATGCTGAAATAAAATCGCAAAAGAATGCTTGATTAAGGCACTCTTGACTTCAGTTTCGAGATTTTGCTTACGCAAAAATTTGACCATCAATATTTCAACGAAGTAAATGAAGCATCTAAAACCCAAAGATTAAAAAGACCCTAAGTTTAAAAGAACCGAAAAATACAGCTCTATTACTTAATACACACATAATGAAAGAAGTATGCTATAATTAAGATCAAGTATTATAACAAAATTCATAATTTCTTCCTGACCCTTCCCCTCGTTTCTCTGCTACCATCTTTCAGACATTGTGAGAATCTTGTTCACAGTAATTACTTTTAAAAATCAATGCCTTATAATTGTCACCATCTTTGGATTTCACAGAAAACAAAAAAATGATTTCTTTCGTATAGGAAAATAGCTTCCAAAATAAATCCATGTAAATATGATAGTAATTTTACATTCGAACTTCTGAGGTTTATCATATCTAGCAGTTAAATATTAATAAAGTTCAACATGTTCAAAATATTACAAATCATATCCATTAATCACTTACATATTTAAAATCTGCAGAGCTTGTTTCATATTTAGATTTAATTCTTAACACATGATATTAATAGCTTTATTTAATAACTAGCTGTTATGCCCGGCGTTGCTCGGGATTAAAACACTTTTATGTCTAAAATTTTTAATGAAAAAACTATTTTTATATAGAAAATTAAAATACAAAAATTCTTTTATCGTCTGAAACGTTTCTACTTCAAATTTCGTTCATAAATAGTGAAGTATAAAAAGGATTTTGACGAATGTTTTGGGTCAATTAATTAAATAGTTAAATTTTCATGAATAAAAAGCGTCAAAATAAGACAGATCAATAGTTGTTCCCGATATAAATTATGAATCGTCTGCTTTTAAACTTTACTTTAGTATTCTTCCAGAATTTTGTGTATAAGTTCTAGCAACAGCTCTTCATACGTATTCTTGTTCTTTAACATTGTTAAAAAACATTGCTACAAATTGTGAATTTTAAACACAATTGATTTTTTTAAAATTATAGAATTGAGAGCAACAATTTTGAACGCAAATGAAATGTGTGTCACTGAAAACCTAATTTTTAATCTTTAATATAGTATAAAAATAGTTATAGTAACATAACACTTTCGAAATATATCACAAAACCCTCCGCAAAATCTTGCTTAATTTTTAATTAAAAAAAATATTAACTTTTAGGCCTTTTAGAGTTGACAGTGACATTTCACTTCTTTTTAAAATATTTACAGAAATAAAAAGAAATTTGTTCAAGGTCTCACCGTTGCCAAATAACGAAGTATCAATAAATTTGCTTTAATTAAGAATAGTCTCTACTTTAATTTATTTATTAAATTTTGAAAAATTAATAAAAGCTGAAAGGAAACATTTCACAGATATAAAATTGATATAATTGAAAAGGTAAAATTTTGAAATTTAAGATGGTGTAAAAATATTTTTGGGGGATAATTTGTTCCGAAGTTAATACGGGAAAACGGTTTCGGTTGATTTCTAATTAACTAACTCTTTAATTAACTTCCGGACTTCAAAAATTTGACAATAATCTTCCTCTTGTCTTAAACAATAAGGAGGCCGCGGTGGCCTAGTGGCAAGGTCCCAACCTCGTGACAGGAGGGTCGCAGGTTCAAAACACGATTCCACTGAAGATCCGCCTTGTATGGGGCTAGTTGCACGCTAAATCATTCGTAGTGGCCAAACGCCCTCCCGTTGGTGTGACGCGGAAGCTTGGAGAGAGGGGCGCCAGCTCAGGTGTCGTCTTCGACATCTGACCGCGGTTCAAAATTACGAGATCCGTCCCTAAATAGCCCTCGTGTTGCTTCAAAATGAGACGTTAATATAACCTAACCTTAAATAATAAGTGTCCAAATTATGGTTGAAATTGCTGCAGTAGTTTAGGAGGAGATGTGGAACATACATATCCACAATGACTTTTATTTATGTTTAATTAGAAATTAAGACATAAGCTTAATTTTTAAAAATTATTAATCGAAATATGAAGAATTTTACTATAACTTTTGTTGCATACTCTTATGCTGATTGGACTGCAAATGCATTACACATGAGTGGCGACACTGACATTTGTGCATAAGTTAAATATCTTGTAAAAAGCGCCCACGCATATTTTTTGAATATCACTTAGGAAAGCTGAAGTTAAGGAATTTAATGGCAGAGCTCAAAAATTACTAATTACGGAGAAGATTTAGAAACTTCTCTTCATATTTCGAAGTATGATAATTGAATAGAAATAACTTCATTTTGATCTTTAGTAATATTTTAGTGTAGCGCAAACAATCGAAAATGTTCATGAAAGGAATTCAAAAATAAATAATTCCATATTTTTATATTCTTATTCATTCATCAACATTCTTTTCTGAAGTCTTATTAGGCTTAGTGTTCTTTTAATGCAACAAGTTTTTTAATACTACTCACACCCACACGAAACAAAAAGAAATTGTTCATCAAAAACATCAAAATTTCGATTAAAAATTTTGATGCAGCAAAAAAGTGCTACTTTTGTGATTCGCTTTTTTAATTCTTTGATAACATGGGAAGAATAATCTTAGATATTAAAAAAAAGAAAAAAAGTGGTAATTTTTTTAAATGCTTTAAAATGAATGAAAGTAGCCCCTTCTGCAAGTTGAAGTATCATACTTGTAAGTTTCATACAAGTGTTTTAAGATTTTGAGAAGTTTGACAATACACTCATTCGAAATCTTTTAAGCACTTGAGTAGAGACAACATAGCGGTGAGTTTTCTGTAAGTAATGGATTTGCCTTTGCCTTAATATTTAAAGGAAAAATTATACGTACGTCAAATGTTTTGAAATAACACAGATGACTTCTTATTTGATGATAATAACTGATGAACACTTCTTTGGGGATAATAACAGATGAACACTTCTTTGGTGGTAATAACAGATGAACACTTCTTTGGTGATAATAACAGATGAACACTTCTCTGGTGATAATAACAGATGAACACTTCTTTGGTGATAATAACAGACGAACACTTCTTTGGTGTTTTCATTTAAAAATGAAAGAAAATTTCCATTTGGTTCCACTCCATTTATTACACTTAACTAATGTACTACAATACAAAATTTCTAATAAAATATGAATTTTAAATAATGTTTTGCTGCTCTGCCAATTCATGGATGAAAGAATTGTGAATTTTATATAATCACAGTTTTAAATAATTTCACTTTCAGTATTTGAATGTTAAAACCATTTGCAAATTCTTCTTGTGTACTAACAGTATTTCAATTTTATTGAATTAAGCTGATATAACAAATAAAAAAATTCTTGCACCTTGGAGATTTACGATTAGACGATTTACGATCTAGTAAAAATTGTTCTTATGGCTTTTACGCAAATTCAAGAAATATATTTCCACACTATTCACTATTTTGTCCCGAAAAAAGTATTTACTTAATATAAGATTAAAAGAAAACTGAGCTTATATTGATATAAACCTAACAGAAATTATATAATTGGAATATTGTAGATAAAAACAGGAAATCATATCTCAATGGGTCAATTCACGTGACGTCAGAGTCATGTGATATAAACATTCTAGTGCATATCATCTAATTGCATGCTGTATTACTCTGTACTGTGAGACAATTCCTCAAGTATCAAATGCAAGTTACGGTGTGAATTCCAGTATTAGAATAGCATGACAAACTCGATGTGCTTCATATGAGTATGAATTGATTTCATTGAGTAAAATTTTGATTAATATTCAAATCATTTTTATTATTTATTCATACATGAAATAAATCCAAATACTTTTTATTATTTATTTATATATGAAATAATTCTCTAGCTCATTTTTCACTCTTGATATGCGTGAAACACCAACAAATGAAACAATAATATGATTTCCCAAAGAAATTTATGTAGTTGTGTTCTTGAGGTGTATTTACTACAACAAGTTCTTAACGAATAGCTTAAGAAGCTTTAGTTGAACTTTAATGATAATAAATGGAAAAAATATAGTTTTTATGATTCATTCTAAATAAGTTTAAATCAGATTAAAATCGATAAAGTTACGCTTAAGACTAATTGAAAAGTTTCACAGTAAAATTATGCAATGCCTTGAGTCTAAGTACATTTTTTCAAACTTTTACTGCGTTAGTACGTAAAACACATAATTCAGTTGACATGACCAAATACTGCATAAACCAAAACAATAAAGTTCTTATGATTGCTTTAAACTAAATGTAAGAATGAAGCATACAAAAATAGAAATGTAAGAGATGAAACTGTAAATTTCTATACTGGATTTCAGCCATATCGCTATATGTTATCGATACTTAAGGTAATATTTAATTCAAAAAACTAAATATTACCATATCCAAAGAAAATAAAATGTGGAAATAGAAAAAGCAGATGATTTTTTATTTCTGAAATTTAATTGCTTGCTTAGTCTGATTGAATTAGTATTCTAGTATTAATATTTGAAAAGTCTACAGTGAATAGCAATATATATAGGGTCAGGCGGGGAAATTGGGAAAAAGTAGTAATTAGGAAAGGTGACTACAGATCGCATCGATGAGGCCGTATAGAACTGAAAAGCATATGCTTTGATTAAGACACTCTAAGAGGACGAAGACAAACACTTGCCTACTTCTTAAATGTTATTTGGTAACGATTGTTACCTTTAATTCCAACCGTGTTCAGAAAAGTGAAATCAAAGTTCCTAAGATTCCTTTTCCGTTATTATATGCAAGACTAAGTTGCTAATCTATATATTTCTTAGATCTGTAGGATATAACGATTACGAGGAAACTTCATTTTTCGTTTTTGGATTTCATCTTGAGGAAAAGGTTAATGTTCTTAATTCCTGACAATTTTTACTGAGTGGTGATTGGGAACATCTTCTAAAGTAATAAAAACCCTTTTTTTATGTATTTGGAATAATTTATTATTTGATAGGAAGCACTTTTAAATTTAGAAACGTGGTTACGTTTTGTCCCGTCTGTGAAGCTCGCTGCTTTATGTCAATTTAACAACTGACATATTAAAACACATTTCCCTGTAATTTACATATATATTACTTTTTATATATAAAAGTTCTTTGTTAATAATTTCAATTATGAAGCCGTTTGACTTCAAATAAGGAAGAAAACAAGAAACTGATGACTAGAAAGAAAAAAACGTGATACTAATGGAGGACGCTGAAGATGAGGATTTTGGCTTTTTTTCAACAAGAAACGAAGAGGCTGAGGGGATGGAGGAAGTATTGAAAAATCATCCGAGGCTGATTTTTCAACAAATATGTTTGTTTTGATTGATAAAGTTGGAGATGCCAGAATGAAGGGACATTATTCGATTATGTGGGATTCAAGAAGTTGACGGTGGTGAATATGATATAACAAGTTTGAGAACCACCAATTTGGATAAATCAAAATTCGTTTCGGTGGTGAATGACCAGTTTACCATCATGGCTAGTCAGTTAAAAGCTATATTCCCAGATTGTATCTTTGAAGTAGATTATAGGAAAGAATTATTCGGTTTTCAGGTAGTGCAAATGTCAAAGAAAAATTAGTAGAATAGTGAACGTTCGATTTCAAGTGGAAAATATACTTTTTTATTACTAAATTGAACTATCTTTTTCTACTAATATTTATGAGTGATTTCTAAGTTTTACCTATTTCCTTCTAGAGTGTCATAAAATTCAGTTATTTCATTTTCTACAACGATTCATTTCCCAATTTTTTCCGACAAAATTTGAGTTAGAACAATTACAAATTGCACCAAATGGAAGGTAATAAATAGTTATAATAGCTTACATGCGAGGATAGGAGATAATTTTGCTGAACTGCATTCAAAAATCAGTATTTTGTGATAATCGAGAAAAGGCAGTTAAATGACTTTTGAGGCAATATATATTAGTTTCTAAACATTTCAAATATATTCTCTTCAAATTAACTCCTTACCATGATCAGAAGCCGAAATAAGTGTTCGCAATTACACCGTTGTCTCTGGGGATAATTGGGAACACTTCGGGGTAAAATAAGAACGCTCCTAAAAGTAAGGCTGATTAATTAATAAATTATTTTTGAAAGTAGTCATTGCTTAATGAACCCTACAGAATATGTTTATGCACTCAAAATAAAAATATCGACCTCTTCTCCATAGCATAGTGTCGTTTCAAAAAGAAAAAAAATGTGAGAGTCTGAAAAATTCGTCCCCAATTACCCCAACTGACCCAATACATCAACTTTCATTTTTGTACTTCACAATGCAAACTTGTGTAAAAGTATGATACTGCTGATCTTCTGTTACATATGTTGAAATCTTATAAGTTTTGGTTTCGCCTTTACATTTGAGTGAGTGAATAAATGTCTGTTCCCATCTAACTCCCCTTCTATAATACACAGAAATAACTTTAAAGTTTATGAATTTTATGCTAGAAATAAACTTTTTGGCATTTTACAAAAATATAACAACATAAGAAAAACAGGTCATTAAATCTACATTCAAAATGGCCCAGATTTAAATATAAACTTGGCCTTTTAATAAATATTTCTCCAATTTTCGCCAAATCAATCGAAAATATTTTATTGAATGGTTTATGATAGAAAATAAGTACATCACATAATCAATCAGTATGCAATAGCTGCCAACATGTTCTTTTTTAATTTACAGTACAATATCCAGTGTAGAGTATGTTTCTAATTAAATCAACTCACACTCACCGCGTGATTTCGACATTAGAATAACTTTATCCCAAAGAGAGCTTTCTATCACACGTATTCCCTACTGTCTGGTCTACTTCGCTGGACTTAAAGTGGAAACCTTTACATCCATAGAACAAACCATCAGTTGTTCAATGTCGGAGAGAAATCTGTTTCTCTTTATTTCAGTGAGTCCCTCATAAAGAAACTCAATGCAAATTTTATTAACATGCGTCATACCATAGGGAGATACTGACGGTCAATATTTTCAATTAATGCAAGATTTACTCAAGCTTTGTGCTCATAGAATTAGTCGGAGATGTTTGCACAGGAAATTAACGAATGGATATGCAAATCGGACGTAAACAAAGATACCATATTCTCTAATGGATCTAATACCATTGTAAGCGAACTATTATTTCAAAAATATTATTACAGCTTCTGGATTCGTAACTCTCGGATCTCATTTGCTTCGATGGTGGATCTTTGCTTTGTGCTAAAATATATTTTTGAAATATTAAAATTCGTTATCTAGAAAACATTAATTTGCATGTTTATTAATGCGTTTTTTCGGTGTTGTTCAAAATGAATCTTTCAATTTCTTAGACGATTAAAATATAAACTAATAAAAATTTGATTTGAAAACAGCTGCATTTGGAAATTCCTAAGTTAATTGAAATCTTAAGTAGAGTTTCAAATGTTGTCAAATTATTAAATATTTATGGAGATATTCCTTATGGTTATATTGATTTATGTGAAACCTTTTTTCTACTTTTAACCTTTAAGGCATAATATAAATATTTAGAATTATTTTTGATACACTCTGAAGGCCCCAACAGAATGTAAAAATTTTCAAAACAAAAATTTCAAAAGTGTTGCAGAATTTACTAAATATTGACAGTTAGAAAGGAATAAAGGAAGAGGAATAAAAGTTTTCTTTAAATTTTTAATTCCAAATTTTGCCACATGTTTTTGGCTTATAACATGAAGAGTTTTCAACCAAATTATACGAAACACAGAGTATGTTACGAAATGTTAGAGAAGAATTGTATTAAAATATGAAGTAAATACTGGGAATATTAGCGGAAATATAAGTATTTGTAGTAAATAATTTTTTATTGAGCATCAGCGAAACATATCATAATTTTTTTTTTATAATTTGGAGTCCAGATATATAGGGGAGTTTATATAAAAATTAATACTGTTAATATTGAGAAAGAGATGGACATTGCAGTGAGTAGAATTTCTGTTGTTCTCTGTTAAAATTTTTATTTGTGTTTTGTTTCCTGTTTTAATATTTGATGTTGTTTCATGATTTTTTGTCACTTCCTTTATCTTCTGTTTGGTTGTTCAGAACTTTTGCTTTTGTTGTTGCTTTTTCGCATGCAGTGTAATTCAGTTTTGTTGTGATTTGTAATTTAATGTGATGTTATTTTCTTTCTGTTTTGATGTTTTGTACTCCCCGCCGTCCGAGTCAGTGCCTTACACCCTCTGGGTAGGCTGTGTCGGCGTGGGCAAATAAATAAATTAAAAAGAGAAACAAAACCGATGAAGGATTTTTCACAAACTGATAATTTTTAAACTTGAATTTTGGAATAGTAATCGTAGAACTGCAATTTAAATTATGCACTTTATTTAAAAGTACGCATGGGTATTCAGCATATTCAGTCTATAAAATTCGATAAAACTATATGAATATTCAAGTTTTGAAGAATCAACGAAAATTCTGCTATATCTTCTGCTTCCGATATATTTCTAAATCTTAAAGGAATTAGACTGTAATTTTTATATAAGCTGCTCTATATATCTGGCTTCCAAACTGTAGAAGAAAAATTATACTGTGTTTCGTACGCGCGCATAAACAAATTATTTACTACAAATACTAACATTTCCTTTAATATTAAAATCATATACTTCAAATTTTAACGAAATACTTCTCTAACACAATTTAAAGTATTCTGTAAGTTTTGTATAATTTGGTTGAAAACTCTTCATGTTAGAAGCAAAAGCGTGCGGGAAAATTTTGGTTTTTTTTTACGAAAACCTTTATATATTCCCGAATTTATATGCTATTTTTACGAAAATGCGTGAGTAAGCAATTAAAACCACTGGTGAAAGTTGTGAATCGTAATCAGCTTTCTGTGAAATGATATGAGCCGGAATCATTTTCTTCTTCATCAATTTCTGGTCTGTCCCCGAAATGACTTCGTGCCCAAATCTTTACTGTAATAGGTAGTCAGTTCAAGCCTATTCATCAAATGGCCGAAGTTCATTTGTAGTTCCTCCAGCCTTTCTGGAGAAATTCAAAAAAATGTGTAAACTCGAAAGTGTCCAGATATTTTTGATTATATATGAGGTTTTACCCTACTTGGTGCACAAAAAAATGTCACCAATCTGGAGTCATCTTCCATGGAACAAAGGTTCTAAGTAGGACACTTGGCTTAGGCGCTATGGAATTTTCCATAACATTCTAGAGATCATTTGAGAGTCAATAATAAACGGTATGTTGAAGTTCAGCCAGTTCTAAATCAAATAATTATTCCCGAAATTACTGTCTTAAATTTTTCAAGTTTAATGGCATGAACCACCATTATATTTACGCCATTTGATTAAAAGTTTTTCTTTTGTAATACCTTTATATTTTACTGCTGAATGTATTTTTTAGCCAAAGAGTTAATCCCTGAGATTTGACTGATTACTCCAAATTTTAATCATTGAAACTGTGCATCCTCCTTTTTGTGTACCTGTAGTAATTATGAGATTAGGCCCCATTAATCTTTATGAACTTTTAAAATGTGTTATTAATTTATTATACACTCAATAAAACTAACGCTGTGAAAAATGATATAATGACACTTGAATATCACCGTTTTTTAAAAACATTAGAATCAAAAATGGGACATTCGCCATTCGTGTTAAAATGAAAATCTAAAGAAAGTTCTCACTATCTCCTATAGATGCCAGTTAACAAATGGAATTTGGAGAAAGCAGTCGTGTGCAGACGTGAAGCAGTACATGAAATGACATGTCAGATCAAAAATCAAGTTTCAAGCTGAATAGCATCTCAAAAATAATTTGAATGTTGTGGAAGAATCTCAGAATTTTTCATTATTTGCTTTTCTCCTACCTACAAAGCACAATAAAATCCAAATTGTTTCCAAGGATCATTACACTGACACTAACAAGGATCATTGCGTTGACTGACCTTATAACACGCGTCAGTGCTTCATTGAAAGCATGTGAAAGTAGAATGGAAGCAGAATGCTGAGCTACGAAAAAGAAATGGTTATAATAGCTTCGTAAGTGAATTAATGAAAGTATTTTTCAAGTCAACCTGGAACTGAACTCTGAATTCATTTAATTTCGTTTTAATCTCTCTTTAATTTCGTAAACTAATTCGATTTCACGCTTTTTTTATTTTCATCAGTTTGGTTATTTCTTTTTATTCAGACCTGTTTCGAAAACCCACGAAACAGGACTTCATTTGTCAGATGGATATCTTGTGCAGGAAGGCGATCTCAACTCAGAAAATAAGCATACGTCTAAGAATAATTTTCAGTTATTGTGTCCATGAGCATTGTGTGATTACAATTGAAGTATCGCTATTCAGATTATTATAGAGAAAAAATAATGCTCATAAGAAAGTCAAATAAGTTGTTGTATGCAGAGGCATAACTAGACAGAAAGGAGACATGGGGAAATGTTTAGGGTAAAGTCCTTAGAAAATTTAGCTCATCGCTATCACTAATTATAACAGTAGGACCTTTTTTGGAGATGCGCAATCATTCTCTATAATATTGTTAGTTGATTTAAAAAATCTTATAAATTAGTTGCAGTAAACAAATAATTCAGTATTTATTTACAGTATTACTTTTGACATCACTTATATTTATTTTTGGTAAATTAATTATACAGTGGTACCTCCGAAAAGCGGACAGTCACGGGACCAAAAGTTTTGTCCGTTTTTAGGAGGTGTCCGCTATTGGGGAGGACAAACTTTTTATAAAAAAAATTTTTTTCACTTTTGTTTGATATATGAAACAGATATTTTTATCTTGCTTGTTAGAATAATTTTGAAATGTTTGCCAAAATAATTGAAAGTTTTTAAAAAATACCTGTCCGCTATCCAGAGGGAATAACATGGATTGTCCTATATAGAAGGACTGGGACTCGTAAAAATGTCCGTTAATTAGAGGTGTCCGCTATTCGGGAGTGTCCGTTAAGGGAGGTACCACTGTATTTTAAAATTAAGTTGAAGTCGTTTATTTCGAGATTTCATTTCAGCAAAAGTATCTATTTCCTCATCGAAATACAGACTGTAGGCTTGCCTGTAAAGGGGTATAATTTAATTTTGTTTTATTCATTTTATTAAAAAATTTATTTATTTTTCAGCCCTGGAAGGCAAAACAATAGCATTGCCTGTCTAATTGTAATACCTCAGATAAGGGCTACGCTTGACAAGAGAGGGCGACATGAGGGACAAAAACAGGTGGGACAGGACCAGTTTAAGAAAAAAAATTCTTATTTTCAAGAGTGTTTTAGTTCTATACATGACAAATAGGGCCCTGTGTAAGTTGAACTATATTTTTAAATTTATTTTCTCTAAATATAATACTCACACACTCTCATTATATTAATCTAAATTACAAAAGGTGGCTAGAAGTCAGATTTTCGTAACATTATGTGACAGGCACGGGCACACAACTGAAAGAAAGACTTCCTTCCGCTGATTACAGTCAAGGGGGGAGGGGAAGAGAAATTTCAAGTCGCAATACACAGGGATGCCACTCGACCTATCAAATATTACTCAGTCAAAAGTCAAGTGACCCTGTGGCATCTTTGTTGCTCATTGAATCTCGTTTATATACAGTTTGTAGGTATTTCTTTTCAAAAGGGAGATATGGTGGGGGCATGCCAGTACTTTTGCTAACGGTAGGTCGGGACTTCTAACAAACGTGGGCTGCTGTCATTTGACCAGTTCTTCTATCCTCTATAGTTCACTACTGGTTGTGTGAATTTCAATACTTGGGCAACCGGATAACACAAAAAATTATTTTAAAAAGTAGAATCGAAGTTGAACAATGTGGAAAGAAAAGCAAACAGTCTCTTATAACTAAAATAGTTCAATTGTCATTGGATAATAATTTAATCACAGTCGTGATATTAAGTGGTATAGGGGTGCAAAATGTCGTAAACATCCACTTGCCAGTTTACTTAATGTATATAGAATAAAAAAATAAATAGTTGTCTGGTGAAAAAGGTAATTTTTTCCAATACATGTCTTTTAAAATTTTTAAATATTCGTTCTGTTATGAGTTTCATATATTTTGAAAATCATATCACTTAGATTTAGAGTATTTACGATCCTTACTTTTGAAAATTTTCACTACGATGAGCATGGGTACTTGAAACCTAACTACCCTATATTCTAATCTAGTTTCTGATACGCTCACACACGACATACAAACACACACTCCATCTCACCCACACCCACACGCACACACAATTTAAGCAAAGAGTTTGTAAATACGATTTAAATTCTTTGAGTGTTTTTTCCCTTTTTAAAATATCCTTAATTTTTTTGTATTTTAATTTAACTTGACTTATTTCAAGTTAGTAAATATGCAATTTTTTAATCGAATTTTCACTCATTTCCTGATATTTTGAGTTCTTAATTATCAGTTACTCCATTAATCTAATTAAATACTGTGACAATCACATTTTATTTCGCCGGATGGCGCTACAAGGACCTTTCGCAATCAGAAGCAGTATAGATAGAGTCACTTGACTGTTCGCGAGAGAACGATCGCTTTTTTCCTCTCACGGGGACGGACAAATCTCGCTATGCTTAGAGAGTTGTATAATGTAAAGTAATCTTAGTTAATCTATAATAATTCTATGTGGAAGATGTGAGAACAATAAATTTAATTTAATTCAACTATGACCTTGCTTTATTTTAACCGTACTTTTCACTTCATGTAAGCTAGCCGGAAATGGCGGTTAAAATTTTTGGTTTTGAATTTTGAAAAATGGACTGTTATAGTGAATAAGAAATTAAAAAGTGGAAAATGATTGAAATAAAAAAATTGTTCTTTGTGCCACACTAACAAAAGTGTGTTTTTAAAAACTGTTTTGATTTAATTTATTAAGTTTATGGTTTTAACTACTTTGAAGCAATACACCAAATTGTAGATACTTAGAATACAGTCATTCTCTACAAGTAAAATATCGAAAGCCTTGAATAAACAGAATATTTTATTTTTTGAAGCATAAAATTTTCAGATGAAAGTTATGAAGCGTAAAGAATATAGGAAATACTGCTAGTTTTTTCTAAACTACTTCTAATTACCGAAAGGTATCATTGAAAAGTATATTCGAGACGTCGAAACAGAAGCTAAAATTGTCTTATATACAATTTTCATAGGGAGATTACTATTATTTAATACCAACCGCCTTCGGCGACCAGCTTGTTCACCGGGAATATTATTTCAATTGAATCTTGCATCATTTTATATTTATGGTTCTCTTAACAGCGTAATGTTAAACTTCGGATTGTGGTAGCTATTTAACCCATGTTCTATTAGTGACCTCGGAACTCTTCTGTTCATTGTCAACATAAATGTTCCTAATAACTGACAATGCCATATAACCTCTAATTCCATGTTGTCGGCACTACTCTCAATTTCTCATTCCTCTCGTAAAATATGCATTTGATTGCAACATTAAAATGAAGCAGCACATTTTATGGCCAGTGGCATGTTAGCTGGATTAAAAGATACTGAGAAAAGAATAAAAACATTGCAACCATGACCATTCAGCTTAATGGATATATTTCTTAATGTAAGCAAAGCACTATTTCGAAGAGCTTGGTTTACAGATTTCACAAAAATTATGATGAAATAAAATATGAAAGCAAAATGTATTAGTATATTATCTCAGATTACATCAATGAAATAGAAATATCCAATTAAATATTTGTTTAAACACTGAAAACGTTTTGATTTGCGTTGCAACAATGAAAAACATTGTTGTAAACTATGCCAAAAATATTTTTTTTAAATTTATTAAATTTCAAGAAAACATTGTACTGCATACTTAAATGATATAATTGGAAAGGAAATTTTTCACTTTTAGATGGTGTAAAAATGATTTTTGTTCTGTAATAATTTCACAAGTTATTAAGGAAAAACGCCAAAATCTCGCAAAATTTTTCATTAATTAAAATTCTAATTAAAATTTCAAAAAAGGCTCCGAGGTGTACATTCGCACCCTCCAAAGTATGTTTCTGCCAAATTTCGTAGCTCTAGATCCAGAAGCACTGTAGAGCGCCAACACACAGACAGACACACACACATTCTCCTTCATTATTAGTAGAGATGACAGATGTGGATTCACTAAGATGAAACTATCTCTTACAATTTCAACTAAAACAGAATAAATTCTTTTACTGAGAGTTTTTCTTTAGAGCTAAACAATGATTGTAACATATTTTTAAATACGTTAATGGACTGAATTTGTTCTATACTTTCAATTTCGTACCGAATATTTAATAAATTTAATAAAAACCGTTTTATAAAACATACGTTTAAGAGTGTACTAAAAGGTGGAAAAATTTTAATTTAATTATTTTCTAATCTTTAGTATTTAATTTAGAATTATTATGGATTCTAAAAATTAGTTTATTTTAGTTTATTATCTAATAGTTGGCGTCACTCGTATTGAATTAAATTAAAATAAGATATAATAGCTAATTTCTGAAAATATTAAAACAAAGTGTAGTCATTGAGAACAAGCAAGCTCTTAAATCTTAAAATTCTGTCACTTCAGAAAATGAGTGAAAAATCGATTTAAAAAACAGCATCGTTGCAAAATTGAAACATGCCAAGTTAAATAAATATAAGGGTTTAAAAATTGCATCGTTATTTGCAGAAGCCACATGAATCAATTCTCTTTCAAAATGTTGTTTCCAGATTCTAAAAGGTATTTTCATAATGAGTGAAGGAATTACAAGAGTCAAGTAAAGTCACATTATAGGAATATAGAATCTGTCTTGAAATATTATGTCTAGCATGCATGACTGCAGATTCCTCCTAAGCCGAAGCCAAGCGGATGACAAGAGAGGCCGACGATAAGCAGTAGGGGTGTCTAAAAAATCGATTTTTCGAGTATCGAATCCTAATAGGGCGCAAAAATTGTGTGTTAATATGTTAATCAACGTAAAAATATTTAAAAAATTATATTTTTAATCTTAAGATCGCGCAAAGAACCTAAAGTTTGGAAAAAATGACAAAAAGCAACAATATTTAACTCTATTCTAAAATTTTACAAGCTATAGATTTTGGTTTCTAATATCGTCTAAGTATTTCATTTTAGTTGTCTAATGACAGAAAAATTATATTTAAAAACCACGCACAATATTTTGAGTTCGCACAAAAGGACCAAATTTTAGAGTTTAGGTTAAAAAGGGAGGTTTTTACAGTTTAACAAATAAATTCACTGTGATATTTTAAATTGTAAAATGAAATCTTTCTATGTTTAGGACCGTATTTGACGGATGGATATCGTTTAATGGCAAACCAGACAGGACCATATGTCTTCATAATGTATTTAACAAGCATTTTTAGTTCGCTTATAGGGCTTGTTTAGGAAATGAACAAGCGTAAGATCCGGATTGCACATGTCAGCCACCGGGAGTGACTGAGAGGCCCAGTATCTCTTACGGCCAGATATGGAGAGCATTGTCCTTTCTGAATTGCTCTGACAATATCCCGAAGTACTGTTGATCTTTACTAAGATCAGTTTTATTTATATTGATTTCAATTGCTTCGAAATTTATAATGTGCAATTTCTCACAATTAGTCAATTGTTTTTCTATTTTCCCAGAAAATGATGCTGATCCCATCGTCTCTCTGTCCAAATATTTAAATAAATGTTTGAAAGGTAGCTCGTTGAAATGAAGTAAGTATATGAACTAGTACAACGGAGGCTGAATTTTAAGCTCTATGTTGAGGATAAAACCATTTTCCCATCCTGTGTTTGTTGCTGTACCATCACAACCAATTCATTCCAGTTCATTAATGTCAACGTCATTATCTTCTAGGTACTTAAGAATGCTCTTGGCTATATCACTACTGGTTCCACTTGCTGGTGTGACGTGACCGACATATTGTCCACTTCTTTCCTTATTCTTCGGTATATTTTAGTTCCTATTTTTTATTGAAAGATAGTATTATCTTTTCTACTATCAAAATATATTCACTTCGTTACTATTAGTTGATGCATAGTCTGTTCTATAGCTTGTCCTGTCTTCTGTTTGTCTCTCCTTAGCTTGCTTTCATCGATCACTAGCGATTCGCTGTAGCTCACAGTAGCGTGATGCGTGAGCCTGGTGGGCAAAATGTCGGTCACGTCACACGTAGTGATATAGTCAAGAGCATTCTTAAGTATTTGTAAGATAATGATGATGACATTAATGAACTGAAAGCAATGGGTTATGATGATACAGCAACAAATACAGGATGGAAAATGATGTTATCCGCAACATAGAGCTAAAAATGCAGCGCCCGTTGCAGTGTTCATATGCTTACTTCACTTCAAAGAGATACCATTCAAACATATATTTGAATATTTGTACGGAGAGACGATGGGACCAGTGTCATTTTCTGGGAAAATAGGCAAACTGACTAATTATGAGAAATTGCCCATTATAAATTTCGAAGTAATTGTGTTGAGTTAGATGAAATCAATATAAATAAAACTGATCTTAGTAAAGATCAGCAGTACCATCTGGATATTGTCAGAGCAATCGAGACAGGACAATGCGCTCCAGATCTGGCCGTAAGAAATCCAGGACCTCTTAGTCACTCCCGGTGGCTGACATATGCAATCCAGATCTTACGCTTGTTCATTTCCCAAACAAGCCCTATAAGCGAATTAAAAATGTTTGTTAAATACATTATGAAGACAAATACTCCTGTCTAGTTTGCCATTAAATGATATCCATCCGTCAAATACGGTCCTAAACGTAGAAAAATTTCATTTTATAATTTAAAATATCACATTGAATTTATTTGTTAAACTGTAAAAACCTCCATTTTTCACCTAAGCTTAAAATTTGGACCTTTTGCGTGAACTCAAAATGTAGTGCATTGTTTTAAATATGATTTTTCTGTCATCAGGCAACTAAGATGAAGTTCTTAGATGCTATTAGGAACCAAAATTTTCAACCAGCAAAATTTTAGCGTAGCGTTAAATATTGTTTTTTTGTCATTTTTTCCAAACTTCAGGCTCCTTTCACGAACTGAAGATTAAAAGTATAATTTTTTTCTGTATTTTTCCTTTGATTAGCATTGTAATAGACAACATTTGCGCCCTATTAGAATTCCATACTAGAAAATCGATTTTTTTTCGACCCATCTATTAGGATGGGTCGAATAAAAATATATAAATATATTTTTAAAGCTCCCAGCATTTTGATATTACCGACTCATGTGGTTACTGTAATCAAGGATCCAATTAAAAAATATAACAAACCGAAATCTGAAAATGAACTAACTTTTATGTATTCTGTATTATTTAGTTATTTAAAGAATATATCTTTTACGTAACAAAAATAAGTCCTGTCCTTGAATAACTTAATTCAGGGCGAAAATAATTTTTTTTAGATGCAAAGCAATAAATTCCTTTTTAATAAATGGGATGTGGACTTTGAATTCTTCCTTGCTATACTCTCAAAAAAAGACTGCCAAATTTATTCAATTTAGTCAAATCAATGCAATAATTAAATTTATGATATTTGCACATTTATGATGATTAATTGTTCTGAAAAAATCTGAAGTCGTTAAAGAAAAGAAGAATATATTTGGAGTTCAAGCATTAATATTCAAAGATCTTGGAGAAACGCACTTAAAGGAAACACGCGAAATAAAATTTATTATTTATTCAAGATCGCATTTTGAATTATTGAACACTTTATCTCCACAATAGATTTTCTCGCATTGAAAATACTTTTTTAGATACATATGGTGAATTTTATTGATTATATTTTGCGCTTTACTTTCATTTTCTAAAGATGAAAGTTTTTAGACTATCAAATGATATAGGAATGAGATTTAAGATACTAAATAATAACATCAAAGGTAAAATGAAAATTTAAAAAGAAACTTCAAAGATCTTTGTTAATCTTAGAAAATTGCTTTGCTGATAATTATAAATATGTTCAAAATATCTATTTTAGCATACATTATACTTTTTTGTCATCTGTGTCATCTCTCATTTATTGTGCCTCTATCTACAGATAAATTATAAATTTACTTGAAATTATTTTCAAAGATATTTCCTTATGAAAAAGCTCTTGCTCAAAGGTATTTCGATTTCTTAAAAATATTGCCTTTCTTTAAAATAAAGATTTTCTATTAAAAAATATTAAAAACATAAACTCATAATTTATTATCTAATTTTAAATGATACATGTTTACTTGGAACTTCTGATTTCATTTGAGTGTTAATTAGGAAGCCAAATATTGGTTTAATTCCTCTGGGATATAGATTTTTTGAAACCGAATGTAGCAATGTAACAAAATTTTTAAATCTAAACATTTTAATCTTAATTTTGAAAGAATTCTTGAGACAACTGAGGGAGTGTGACATGGAAATTGCATTGCTGGAAAAATTAGTTTAACTGCGATACCACAGAGATGTCATAGCCGGCAACAGTTCAATTTTTAATTTTTTAGTAAATAATCTAATAATTTTAATTATTTGCGTATTAAGTGAAAGAAAATGTAATCTTCAGGTACTATATAAAATATTTTGTAGACTAAATAAATATTTTGTATAAAATATTTTTTATAATTTACTATATAATTTTGCACAATAATAATTTACTATAGAAATTTGTATACTATATAAAAAAATTTAGGGTACGTACACACGGGGCGGTTTTTGAGTACTTGGCAGCCAGCTGAAAACAAGTCGGTCGTGTTCACACGCAGCGTCTAGCGAAACTGCGCAGCCAGGTGGCGCTGCATATTTGACTTTCACAGGCCAATTTCGGCGGTAAACCGATCATTGAGTTAGATACTTGGTTAAAAATTGGACGCTTTATTATAATACTTATTAAAAGTTTCGATTTAGTCAGTTAGCCATATTTAACTTAGTTATACAACTCATTAAATTTTGAATGAGAAATTCATTAAATTTTGAAACGTATAGATTTTCACTGCTATTTTTTGGTAGGTTTTGGGGTGTAGGTTTTACTTTCATTACAATAATGAAAATTATTGTTATGAAACTGCATAACAAATCTGAAATAGCCTAAACACATAAATTACTGATAATTAAATTTTTTAAACACTTTTTTCCTACTAAAATTCTGCTGATATACATGATAAACTTTTTAAGTAGGAAAATAAGAACACACGTTTCATTCCACACACACAATAGAAAATAAATTGTGAACACTCAATAAACAGCCATGCATACTACAACAATAAAAATTGTTATGAAACTCTATAACATGCATCAAATAACCTAAACACATAAATTACTGATAATTCAATTTTTTTAAGCACTTTTTTTTACTAAAATTCTGCTGATACACATGATAAACATTTTAAGTAGCAAAATAAGAACACGCATTTCATTCCACACATAATGAAGTCTGTACGAGTGTTTACGATTTATTTCCTGAATAGAAAATAAATTATAGACACTCGTGCAAATTCGCAGGCAATTCAAAAGTTATATGTTAAATATTGTTCAACTGTTCTAAAACGTTAATAATTTTGAACCCGTAAAACAAATGTGATATGTATTGTTGGAAACTATGCATAAAAATATATTCTGAAATGTGTTAAAATTAAGGAAAAATATTTGCTCGACAACAAAATTCACATTGAAAAGATTGTTTTGAATTTTAAGATGCAGTCAAAATTATTCTTCTGCAATAATATTTTCAAAGTTTATCTCAAAAAAGTGAAAAAAAGTACTTTCTCATCCTGTGCAAATACATTCACACATTCGCTTTAATTATTCGTGGAGATTAATAGTATTAGCATCAACAGAATATAATTAATCGGAAAAAGCAAAAAAAAAAAAAAAAAGATTTAAATCATCTAAAAACTTTTAAGTTTTGATTTAACTTCAAGAAACAGATTTGGTGTTTGGAGCTGTCATCTACGTAAGGTGAAAACGCTTTCATAAAATAACACGTGTGAACACTGTCACTCGTTTCTATGGAGGCATGCGACGAACTGGCGGCTAAACCGGAGCGTTTTCATTGGGGAAGGATGGTACGCGCGGACTGAAAACCGGTTACACAATTTTGTCGCTCCAGTGTGAATAGCGCCATTAAAGAACACGGGATCATGTGTTGTCTCACAGCTGCAGCGTTCGTAGAAACCGCTTAGTGTGTACGTACCCTTAGATTGTCTAAAAAGTACATTTCAACCTTCATAAATATTTATATTAAATAAAATATTTTGTTTTTTATTCTGTTAAGTTTTGTTTCCCCATTATTTAATATCCAAAATTTTCTATATAAAAATGATCCAAGCATATTGATAGGAACATGGAATGTCGCTTCCTAGCAATGTTAGTCTTATGGTCGGGATGAGAGTTTACAAGGGTACTTATGGAATGTCGTCGTCGGCCAAACATAAACCCCGGACCTTGGGACAAAATGAAGGTCTTCAAAAATACTAGAATTTTCTCTATATATCTATTAGGAGCTGATATATACAGAATGTACTAGATGATTCCATGTGACGTCACGCCCTGTCGGGAAGACTATAAATACCGCAGTTTTTGAACGCCAGAGAACGTGTTGATCGATTGGAATCGTATTTGGAGTGCGAACGCCTTTGGAATCTCTCGTTGGAGTTTTATCCGCAGTGAAAGCTGTAAGCTGACGCCGAGCGGTATTGAAAGTGCTGTTACTGTCGTGATTAATGAATTGCTGTCAGTTTGTGTTGCTAATTTGTGCAAGTGCTGTTATTCCTGTTGCCCGTGCTCCGTGTTTTCCGGAATATTCGAGAATAAAACTTCTCTCGCCCTTATCCTACTTGTTGGAGTGTTTCCACCATACACCCATAGAACGATTTTTGTAACAATATTCATTTTGGAATAGGTCGTAGAAAGGATAAATCTTCCGGTTCGCGAAGGGGATAATAACAATCAGACCTGATGATATTTCTGCACAATCCAATAGTTTATAAATTCTATTTTAATTTATAACTATAAAGGTAGAGGAGATCATAAGGAAGAAAATTACCCACAAAATATGCTAGAAGAATGAATTTTTTATAAAGAGATATGTTAAAGAATAAAATATTCAAATTAACAATATTACTTTCAGGCAGTGATTCACTAAGTGAGGCTATGTAGTATAGACAGTTTTTTAATAGTACACTGGTGAGCAAATAATAAGGAAATTTTCATAAAATGCGAAAATTTGGAGTTAATACGTAAATTGATTCAAAATCAGTTGTGGAGAATCTTGTAGCATACAATCGAATATCTTACATATTTTACACTGGACATTCGGTCACGAGGGCATTTAAGGGACCAACCAAAAATTGATGAAGACGAAAAGGGATGTCGTTACACCCCGTTTCAAAGAAAGCTAATAGTGATTTGAAACTTTCATCAGCGGCTTTGTTTGCTTTGCGCGTTGTTTACATGCATTTTCTTAAAAATAGCATTAATATTTGGGAAGATATAAAGATTTATTTTTAAATGTCTTTTGTTTATAAAATGCATAGTTTTCAGCCAAATTGTGCGAAACTGGAAGATTACTTGACAATATGTAACAGAAGCACTGTATTAAAATTTCAATTAAATACTTTGAATATTACAATAAATACGAGTATTTGTAATAAGTAATTTTTTTACTGCGCATGTGCGAACCGAAAATTTTCTTTCATAACTTCATAGCCAGATATATAGGGCAACTTATATAAAAATTCCAGTTCAATGCCCCATGGCTTACAACTTGCTTTGAAATGAGAGATATTACAATTGAGCGTGTTTATTACTGAGGCATTTTGCCCTGCCTCGAGATGCCCAATTGCATCCCAATGGACGTGATTCATGGATTTCGTACAAACATTTGGCAACTATTGTTTTCATAGAAGGTGATAAAACTCTTTCAGAGATTTTTCTTCAGAAAATTAAATTCTTGAAATTTTCAATGAACAAACAACATATATTCATCGCCTTTCATATAAATAAGTGATCTTGCTCTGCATATATATATATATTTTCTTGTGATGGAATATCTATATGGATGGATGGAAACGCAGAAGTGGATAAATATGCTATGCATTAGTAATAGTTATGCACTGCATAATACTGAAGAAAAAGGTATTCAGAATTAAACTACCTTACTTTGTATTTTGTAAGACTTTTACAGTGTACTCATCGTCTCCTTTTATTTGTGTATAGGCTTGGGAGAGAAGTTCATGGATTATCTAAAAAACAATACAAATTGATTGTTTAAAACTATACAACTTATAACAAAATTTCGATTGAAAATTATTATTCCTTCAGTAGCTGGTTAGATAGAATTTTTATTTCACGACTGTTTGGAAAAGTTCCTTCGAAAATAGCATTCTGGTATGTAAGAGTTGCATTTACAGAAAAATAACATATGTGTGAAATAATTTTAAAAATTCAGTTAATCTGAAAAAAACATTGAAAAAGTCTTCATTTACTGTGAAAATGGAAAGCATGGGTATATATTAGTTATGCTTGATCTTTAACCACTCATTCAGTACTTTTTCTTACAGAAAGAATTAATAAAAAATATTCTGAAAATGTTTCCTTGAAATTATTAATTTAATATTCAAAATATAATTTTTACAGCTACAAAATATAGTTTTTTTTATTAAACACGAAATGAGCTAAAGAAGAAATTTCATTTTTTTTCAACTGAAATAAACACAGCTTTAAGGAAACCTATTTTTGATGACAATTGAAGATAGAAAGATAAATCAAATTAGGTGAATCAGTGCCTCAACATAAAGATTAAATTTTGTAATGAAGGGTTTTTAATAGCTGCTATTGTTTGGAGGTTAGGAACTGAAAAGTATTTAATCAACACCTAACTTCGAATGATTTTGAACCTAAACGTGTGGGATCTTGATGGAAAGCTCTCACAAGTCAAATTCTCTTGTACCCTCTTTCATCCTTATAGCTCAAACGCTTATGAAATTAGAGTTTACTTTAGTTATATTTACGTCCTGTGATGTGTCCCCTTTCCCACGGCTGGTCGTCCAGACCACACAAGCCGGAGAATAAAAGGAGTCCCCGAGGGAACGATACAAGAGTGGGTCATGAATCTGCCGGCCTTACTCAAGCCTACAGAGACCGTGTGGAGAGCGGTTCCTTTAGTCTTCAGTGGCAAAATCACCTGCATTTTAGCCGACAAAGACCTCCGTTTAAGATTGACCACAACCAATCAACACCATGAAGGAAGGCATAGGACTGCAGTTGGGTGATTTGTCCAGCTTGGGGACGAATCACCAGGAGGCAAGACCACAACCACTCCCCTGCCTTTGAAGATAAGATGCAAACTGCCTCTTCCTTCGAGAGATTTCCCGTCAAATTTGACGTTTTTAAATAGTTATATATGTGAGAGAAATGTTTAACATTGGTAGAAAACAAATAGAGTAAACATATGTTTTATGACAGGAAATATTTTTTATTTACATATTATTTACATACTTCTTTATTCAAAAAAACTCTTGCATTCCGTGTGAAGTATTTTTCGTTGTTTAAAAATATTATTATAATTCAATAACTATGAAATTCTCAGCTTGTCAAACGTAAGTCAAAAGTTAAAATTTCAAAGGAATTCTTTTTCGAAATTCTAATCAAAACAAAGAACTTCTCTGCTTGTCAAACGTTGACAAAAAATATTATCAAATTATATCATCACGATTGCAATAACTAACCAGATGCATCGTGGCGTCCAACTATATCACGCGCATGATATACCACTGCCGTAATTTATTACTTTCTATTAAAAAATGGAAATTAATTTCAAATATATGATTAATATAATTTAAAATTTCTAGGGAACTATTGATCATAGCGAGTAAATTTTATATCAATGAATAGAAAATTTTATTTCAGTATTTTAGAGCTATTAAATTTGAAATCAGAACGACAATTACTCTTTTAAATTTAAAATTACTGAAATTTAGTTTCTCTAACAATGAAATAATACTGTTTAACGTCTCTCAGTGCTATGGCGCGAGTTTTATTGTTGGTACGTCAGAGCATTACCGAGAGACAGATTTGGGCTATTACATTAGTAATTTGAGTTGCCATTTTGCCAACAAACTCCACGCACCAGAAAACTGATCCCAACCACAAAATATGCTGCTGTCGGCTGCGACATTGAAGCTGCAATAGTTTTTGATAGGGTCAACTATCGCAAACTTTTTAGGATAAAGTATGTCTAACTTGACTTTTTCTAAATAATCTAAAAATTAAACCACTTAGAATTAAGATTCTGCATAACATCGTATACGAAATTAAAGCTAGAAGTATGCTTAAAACTCTGAAATATTTCAATTTATCATATATTCAATAGCAAACTTCCTATCCACTGAGGAATGAAAAAGTGAAAATTTACTTTTGTACCCCCAAAATATATTTACATGCACACCAGTACAATGGCTTTCAGATTGGAATAAAAAAATACCTCCAATAGACTATATGACCAAAGGTCAAATAAAATTAGCACTCAAAAGTTACGAATTGCCCCACAATCTGAGAAAATCGCGTAGGGTCAAATATCTCTAGTTTACCCTTTATGATTAAGGGCTTGTTTTTGAAAATTAATATTCTCATTTTTGTTGTGCTTTGGTAAGTGTATCGCTGAGTTTCTAAAGAAAAAAATGTGTCTCTAAATACTCATTCCTTCACAATATAGTTTATTACGTTTGTGGATTGTCATTATTCTAAATTTTTCAGGCATCACTTAAATTGAAATCTAATTACTATCAAAGCGCATAATAAAGGGGAGGGTACGAGTTGGGGAATTCAATTCGGGATGACACTTGGTATATTAATAGTATACCTTTAGGATGTTCACTCATTAAAATCTTAAAGCGCAGTGGCCAGCCAATTCGGAGAAAATAGACCTCAAACTTTCGACACAGCTCTATACCAGTAAGTTGTCACCGTACGTGAAGCGCGAATAGCTTGTTCAGTATAGTTCTCGCATGTAAACATTTTGTCCAGGTTCCGTGTCCGCTTTCTTTTACTTTTTTTCTCAAAATATTTTTTGAAATTAATATCTAATTAAATTAAAGAGTCATAGACATCTTTTATTAAAATATAATCATTTTTAAGCATTAAATAATTTTTTATTCATTTGATACATGAACTATAATCATAATTTAATTTTTAAACAGTTAAATAATAATAAAATAATTTTAATGGTGCTAAATAATAAGAAAAATTACTATTATCATTATATGTCATTAAAACTTTTGAATGACTCCATTAAACTAATTACAAAATTTCCGTTCTAGCTTTACGAAACTGGTTTTGGTCGAGAAAGAAAGAACAGCCGTTAATCTTTGAATACAGAGAAAGACGGTCCAAAATTTGAAGATTATTTCCCAACAGATCTTTAAAAGAAACGTACACCATTTATTAATCATGAAATATGTCAAAATATTTTTTTATTTCTAATGTTTTCATGAGAATTATCAATCTGGTTCTTGAAAGTAAATAATAAATGTAGAAAACTTTAAAAAAATTTCAAATGAAAAAAATCATCATGAAATTTTTTCATGATGAGAGCAACTATTACTAGTTATTCTTTATCACCATTAAAGTTATATTTATAAATTAATATTATTTATAAATTAATATTTTTCTTTTCTGTAAATAATTTTTGAAATTTATAATTTCAAATTAAATTAAAAATTTATAAATATTTAATTTAATATATTAATCATTTGATGCAAAAAGAACTATTTATTTATATGAAACTTAAATTACAGTTACATTTTAATTTTTTAAACAGTTAAATAATTATAAATACATTCTTTTCCGAACAAAAGCGATTCCGTAAAGATATAACGGAAATTTTGCAATTACTCTAATGGAATCATTCAAAAATTTTAATGACATATAATGATAATAGTAATTATGCTTATTATTTAACACCATTAAGTTTGTTTTTAAGAATATTTAACTGTTTAAAAATTAAATTATGACTATAATTCATATATCACATGAATAAAAAATTATTTAATGCTTCAAAATGATTAATATTTTAATAAAAGATGCTTATAAAATTTTACTTTAATTAAATATTAATTTTAAAAATATTTTGAAAAAAAAAGCGGATTCGGAATCGAACCCTGGGCAAAATGTTTGCGTGCGAGTACTATACTAACCAAGCTATTAGTGTTTCAACAACGCTAGCAACTTACTGGTATATAAGCTGTGCCAAAAGTTTGAGGGCTATTTTCTCCGAATTGGCTGGTCATTGCGCTTTAACATTGTAATGGATGAACACTCTAAAATTATTCTATTAATATACCAAGTCTCATCACGAACTGATTTTCCCAAATCATGCCCTTCCCTTGAACTTAAAAAGCACCATTTTGATACTATATAAATGCGCATCGTGATTAATAACTGCGGATAAACGTTTTAAAACAGTGAGATTCTTATTCTGAGAATAAATAATTGAAAATTAAGCAACCTTTCTATTGAAATTCTTAGGTCAAATACTATCTGAAAGGATTTTATGAACTTTCCATCAAGAACCCAATTTGTAAACTTCTGTTTTCGGGTAATGAATGCTAGCAAAACAATGATGTATCCTTTAAAAAATTATAAGACTAGGAATTAAAAATTAAACAATGCTAACGAAAGTTATCTCTTTTTATGAGTCTAAAGCTAAACATAAAATTTTTTGCCAACCGATAAAGAATGTGTTTCTTCCTAGTTTCTGTAATCATTAGTTGCTGTAGAAACAGTCCACAAATTGTTTCTTAAACATAGCAAAACTGTAGCCTTTTCTAAATTGAATCATACGTCTCTGCATTAACTATATCGTTAAAACAAACTATGATTGTTTTCAGTTTGCTTTGTTTTTCACCAGTAACTATGGTAACCTGAGGAAGACACTAAGATTGAAATTTCATGATATTATTTTTTTATATATTTATAAGAAGTCTTTTCGATTATGAAACATTAGTTTGGTATAATAAAAAGACTTTTCAGTAATACAGTAACCCTCACTAAGGCTGTATTAAGTATACCTACCACCAAATTCATCTATTCTTAAACTCAGTTTTTAAGGTTGGCGTAAGTTCATGCCAAATTTTTCTATGAAATAAAAACATGGATGTTCCTGTTTCTTATTTCAAACAATAACGAAATATCTTGATAAAAACTTATTAATTAACTACATTAATTAACAAAAAATTAATGGCATCCAATAAGATAAATGATTTTGTTTCTTTAATTAATCTAAATTCCAAAGTATTTTATCTTACCACTACCAGAAAAAATGGCCATTTAAAGAGTTAATAAACAGTAAAATTTGAAGGTCAATGGATCGTATTTAAGTGTACTCATAAATATTTATGTTAATAAATACGATTCGGAAATTCCTCAAAATATGTTTTTTCAAAATTGCTTAATTTCAACGAAATGGTTAATACAATGAAATAGAGAATGTATTAACATATAAATGAATTAAAGAAGTAAAAGAGATAAAAAAATTCACATATAGAGTTAAATAGATTATTATCACAAATATATCGCGAAAAAATATTCAGCTCCAAAATAAAGATCGTAGGATTTATAATATAAACTAAGTTTCCTTATTAGTTAATGAATCAAATGTTGCTCAGCAACCGTTTTTGTTAATCTTGATACTAAAAACTCTAAAGGGATTTTGTAGCCAGATTCCCCACAAACTTATTCTAGTTTAAAAGACATTTCTTATCAACATCCAAGAAAATAAAACTCATATGACTTATAATAAAACTATAAGTTAAACATAAAACGGAATTTAATAGTATCTGCACGTCACTTAGAAATAAACAATTCATTGCAAGTCCATGAATCGTAAAGTTTTGAAAATCATTTAACAAAATTACCTGCTTTATTCAGTTTTAATAAAATTGAATCTGTAAAGAGGGAAACTATCGATGAAATACGGAGGGCTTGTATTTCTAGTTTAACAAAGTGTTATGATATCCGGAAAATTTCATTTTTGGATTAATTTTTGTTTTCGTCCAACCATTTTTATAAGGGAATCGACGGTACGGAACATAGCTGTTATCATTCGCTGGTTATTTTGTAAGACGCCTGTTGTCTAAAGCGCTGGAGGTAAGTAACATTCTACATTTTTAAAATGATGTAAAAAGGAAGTGTTTAATGAATCCCATATTCCCATTTAGAGCAACAATTTTACTTTAGATGGTGATATCATTGGCGAGATGCTTTTAAAAATATGATCAAAATCTAAATTAAAAAGTGAAAGTAAATTAGAAATCACATGAGCATTGAGAACATTCCCCTCCCTCTCTCCCTAAAAACACCTCGACAAATAAACCCGATTTATAAAGTGATTAGAAAGGGTTCTAACAAACTTCACTGGATCAGAATTACCAAATAAAATTGTTAAACAGGAAACTATAAGAAGAAACTTCATGTGTTTGTGCTAGAGGGCGCTTTTCAGGCTAATTTGATTTGTGCAATTCGAGCCACCATTTCTCCGGTTAAATCAGCGAAGATTGGATGAAATTGTTCAGCATTGTTGAGATGGGATGAATGCATTTAGTGAACGGAGCAAATGAAAGAAATGATCTAGCAGCGGTGAGTCTGTGTCCTGAAAAATTTCCATACATATCCGTCCCTCAGCTTTAACTCTTAATTAATCAGCACCGAAGGGTTTTATAAAGTAATCATTAATGCCATATTGAATATTGATTGTGAAATTTCCATAATCTTCTGCGGAAACGCAAAAATAGTTCATGGAAGGGAACACGTATATCTGGAAATCTTTCGCGTAAAAAATACTCTGCTTCACACTTATTTCCAGATGCTGCCCCCTATACTTGAGGCATGCCAATTATCTTAGCAATGCTGCAGAGCTTCATACTAAATTTACAACGCTTTTTGCAGGAATAATAATGGATGGAATTTCCCATCACACATTAGGCTGAATAGCGCCCTCTAGCTTCCACATATGAGATTTCCGCCAATGTGCTCCTGTGGGAAACAGATTTGTTTTGATATGCATGGCATACACTTAAGCTTGTCAGAATCCTTCCAAATCACCCTGTATGCCATCACATATTGTATAAGGTGTTGGTAGAGATATTTCTGGAAGTTTCATGTAATTTTGACAACCTGATCTAATGAGCATTCACTGAAGAAACAATCTTCAACGCCTTCAAGTGTTTGAACTGCAAGAAAGAAGAAAAGAAAAATACTATAAATCATATATTCCTTATAGATAAAGGGTGTATAGAATTTCTTTACGTCCTTTCTATATTCCTTACAGAAAGGATGTATAGAAAACCAAAAAATTAAATAAAATGATATTTATATCCACTGAGATTTTTCAGAGATTTAAAAAACAATGCTACAAAGATTCTCATAATTTTTACATATTTGTGTTACTGCTTTGTCTATTGGAAATGATATGCACATTTTCATTCAATTAGATGTATTTCACGTTTAATCCTAGAATTCCAATTATCCTTCACTTGAGAATTGCCATTAGAAATCCATATTATCATCTTTCATCCATCACTAGAGTATTTAATAACTAGAAAATTATTCTTATGTAATCAAAGCCAAAATTAGGTTATGAACAATGCAATGTTTTTGGTCAAACAGTTACTGTTAAAAGTTTTTATTAATTAAATTTCGCATTTTAGATAATTGTCATTATTAAAAGTTCTTCATGGAGTAGTACAGAAATCATCCATAATCTAGCTGCATTGTGTAACAATGTTACCACGAATTCATTGAAAATTTATAGATGAATGAGACAGGCAGTGAATCTAGAGTGATACCTTTGTTCAATACAAACAGCAGGGGATTCCCGCCATTTCATAATTTATTTAACCATTAAAAGCTCAGTGTTGCCTTTAAGCAACATACCCAATTTTGTCTTCTAAAATCTTGAGAATAAGACTGAAGCTCTAATGCCTGTTGTTGTCAATTAGATACACACTAAAATTTTTATTAAATCAGTTTGCAATACATAGATTGCAGCCTGAGTGCTGATAAAAAAATAAATTCATGTTTTTCACTTGAAGTTGCATTTTTTTGTGCTTTGTTTGCACGTTTGAGAATATCATATTTTATTCTACATTGTTGAAGGAAATTCCTTATCCTTATAATTAATTATTAAAATTAATGTCTGACGTTATAGAATTTTATAACAAGGAATTTTTTTCTGAAATAAAGCCCAGTTTTGTCAGTTGATAACAAACTGTTTTTAGCTATAAACAAACTTAAAACAAAATAGGATTTTTTAAAGTAATTTTCTCATGTTATATTCAAGAAATGAAAGTCCAAAAACATTTTAAAATCATTAAAAAAATAATCGCGCTTTCATGGGTTAACCTACAACTGCTGTAAGTTAAATAAAGTTTAGTTACGTTTTTCCTACATCATCTTTAATTATGAATCAACTAAGTTCACACTGTACTCCTTTTTTCCAGCTCAAGATTCACTTATCAAGTCAACCTTACAGGTACTTTCTGTCCCATAAGATATTCTCAATCACGCTTAAGCTCTGTTTAACTTCTGTTTTATTCGTAAACGAATTCCATGACTATTAGATATTAATATTCTTCATCAATAAACGATGTAAGAAATGCACCATTGTAGATTCTTCTTTTAAGTTATTAATTCTATCAAAAATAACAATACACGAAAATTCATTTATTTATAAACTTTTGAGATTTTTTAGGCTTCGTGAATGATTTAAAAAAATATGGCAACTTTCTCAAAATCCTAAGCATTTGAAGAGCAGGAAGAAACAACGGCATTTCTTTGATGTGCTTTTTCTGTAACCCTCGTAACAATACAAAACTTGATTATAGATAGAAATACCTATGCCTTCATTTTCTGAAGCGAAATCCCTTCCAGATCGAGGAGTTGGTGCCCACTCTATTCTGAACTAAAAATATCACTGATCCCTGGCTGAAGTCCCCATATCCGGATGATCCTATAGTCCATAAGTCTATGTATTTTGTTATTCAGAGATTAAGGTTGTTTCGTCATATTTCAATTTCTAGTTTATTTAATAACTCAAAAACACTTTGACTGAAACATTCCCTTCTTTAAAATTATTCTTTCCAAGGCCTATTAGTACACTTTGAAAGAAAAAAAAATCTAATATTAATTGCATCAACCGAAAAAAGGGCTTAAACAAAAATTCTGAATAAATTGGCTGAATAATAAATACCCTATTGTTTTTCTGTCAATAGTACTAGTTTTCTTTCTTTTCAAAAATTGGACATAAATTCTTATTGATCTTCAAGTAGTAATAAATATTACATAATTTTCCGAGTACTGCGGTTACTATTTAAAAAAATTACTGCAGTGTTTAATTCTTAAAAAGTTTAAATAAATTTCAAATCAATAAATTTTGCAGAAGTAATTTGATTTCTTAAAAATTGCTATGATTCCTGAGAGTTATGTCTCATTTCTAAATTATGTCTATACTTTCAATTTTAAATAAAACTTTCTCAAGTACAATGCAATTGATATTGTTGGTGACGAAACATTTTGCAAGGACGCATGAATTATTAGATAGCAGAAAATCGTTGTCAGGAAATATGGTATAGCTTCTAGTGAATAGCACTAATAAATTTATATTATAGCTCGGAGTGAAATTGGGAAAAATTGATTCCTAAATGAAAAAAACACTTGTAATAATGAATTATAAATTAAAAATTAAAAAGTAGAAAAATTTAAAAAATAAATTCTTTTTTAGTACTCTAGTAAAAGTGTGTCATCAAAAACTGTTTTTTAAAATTTATATAACTTCTTTTATGCTTGTAACGATGGAATTTTGTAATTGTTTTTGAATCACAATATAATGTTCTAGGGTTCTGAAATTTTGTGCAATTGTGTTTGACGACTGCAATATCATAATATTTAAATATTTTCAAAACTTAATTATGAATTAATCCTACGAGATTTCACCATCGAGTAACGAAATTGAAAAAATAACAAATTGCAAAATTCAATACTGATCTTAGTAATAAATTATAAATATTATTAAAAACTAAATGGTAGAATTCAATTATTAATAAAAATAGTTTCTTCTAAAAAAGCGTGCTTGAATTAAAAAATAAAAAAAAAGTTTAAAATTGTATCTAACAAAAATCTAGAAATCGAAAAGAAAATTGCAAAAGATTAAATTAATTATTTTAATGTCTTGCTTTGAAGCAAAACCAGGGCTATTTTGGGGCGGACTTCGTAATTTTGAACCGCGGTTTGATTACAAGGACTATACCTGAGCTGTCAAACCCTCTCCTGATTTCTACACCACATCAGCGGAAGGATATTTGGCCCCCTACGTATGATTTAACGTGTGACAGGCCCACATATACAGTGAATATTTGGTGGAATCGGGTATCGAACCTGGAATACAGCCAAGACCACCGAGGCCAAAAAAAAAATGTAAAAGCGTTAGATTTTGAAAACAATTTACTAAAGAAATCAAGCCACAATGAACATCATAAAAAATTCCTATACATTCAATAACAATTTAAATATATTATGTATGTGATTAAAATTTAAGTAGGTAGTATATTTCTATCACCATATCACGATCCTGCAATTTTTAGTTTATCCTCCAGATATTTGCTAAAAAATTACTTTCTGCATTTTAACACACTAATCAAAGCATTATTTGGAAAAAAATTAATAACGATAATATTTATATTTGTAAACGTATTTAAACATCGAACTTTCTGATACATACAAATTCTTAATCATTATTTTTGGATGTAAGTCATCCGTAAAAATATTAAAAAACTATTTTATTGAACATCAGACTAAGCAGTTTGCACATTAAAAAAACGAATTTTGTGCATAGTTTCGAAAAAAATTTAATTTTAATTTTCTCTTCGCTATTCTGACTTAAAAACTTTTTAATTTTATGCTATTTGGTGGAACAACAAATGAATAATAAATATGTAAATATAGTAGAGTTTATTACTAGTAAAGTATAAAAAGTTATTGCTGAAACAATTTAATGAGACAGACCTGAACCTATCCAGCGAAGATTCCAGCCCGGCGTAAAGCAGCAGGAACCTCACACTCCCCGAGCAGAATTTATTTAACATGAAAGTCTTACAACCATCACCAGAATATGGGCGGTATTAAGAATAGACTCTATGATTTATTTTGATAAACAAAAAAAACTTATTTAATTAACAAACAAGCCCACCCTGGGGTCAAGGATTACAAATCAAAAATTTATATTAAAAAGAATTTAAAACACACACACACACACACACACACACACACACACACACACACACACACACACACACACACACACACGCACACACACACACACACCACACACACACACACACACATCTACAACTGGATTCAGAACATACTATACCCCCATCAGTAGAAGCAATAGATATTTACAAATATAGTAAATTGGATTTTTTAAATCAGAAATGGAAGTCAAAACGGAAGAAACCTTAAAACACCCAACAACGCATTATTCGATGCCTTAAAATTATATAAAAAGGAAATCAATTTATATTGAAGCAAAATCACACAACAGAAAATGCAAGGATAGGATGGTCAAGTCATTAAAAAATCCAGTAAAAAAAACAGAAAGTAAAAAAATGTACATGCAGTTGAGTCAATACAACTAATAAAATTTATTCCTCTCCCCTCTTACACCCTCTCCATCCACAAAACCATCACCTGTACAGAAGTGCCATCATCATAGCTGGGACCGGAAAAAGCAAGACAGAAAGCAAAAAATCGCCTCCCCACGCTCTCTGAATCTCTTCACAAATATCATTGGAATTTCACAAATTTTTCAGTCTTACTCAGTGATGTATCGTTCCCAGGACTAAGGGAACAGTGAGGTTTGAATTTATTAGAAGGACGGATGAGGTGATAAGTATACTAAACTAGTAAGTACATTTGAAAGTGAAGTAGTCAACGTCCCCAGACACCGCAGATGCACAAATGTAAGGAGACATAGTTTTACTTACTCTTTTCCACTGCCTGGAATAACTGACATGGATTTTAAAGCATGTCAGGATATAATACTGCCCGTTACACCTCTATGATTCTCAAGGCTGGAATTTGACACGAGATGCTAGAACTTCTCTTGTCCCATTTTTTTCAACTAACTTCCATTCGAAGCTTTTGCTGAATTCTTTTGAAGGCTTGGTTGGTTCCTAAGCACCTTTCAAAAGATAATTCAACAAAATTTACTTTGACAAAATAAGTCAGTTTAACATAGATTCATTACTAAGCCAAATAGAACTTTCAGCTCACAATGTAGTTTTGATAAAAGTATTGTTACGAGCAAGATTCATATATTTTGAAAAACATATGATTGACTTTCTGAAATATTCTGAACGTTTCTGATTTATTTTCCAGAAAACAGATGATACTTCCTCATCCTCCAATAATACATGTA
>BGPR01000058.1:1349806-1521875 GCA_013235015.1 Araneus ventricosus
AATCGATGATTTCAACACCTTCTTTCTAAAAATTACATAAAATTAAATATATTGCAACAGAAAATCCATCAATGAATAAACCAATTCTGGCTATCATACCTCCATCTACTATTAAGTCTTGTAGCGAAAGTATAAATGTGTGAGAACCGACAGTTCCATAATTGAATTCATCTAAAAGTCTGTTAACGTTAACATAAATTGGAAAAACTTGAAACCTGAGATTTCCATCCATGAAAATGCCAATCCTTCAGCAATTAACTTAGGATCCATTCGAAGAGTATGTGGTGAGGATGAAAATCCAATCAGAAATCACAGGAATTTCTTAATCCAGTTTCTTCCAGAGATGCTGCTTGGAAACTGGGTCCATTCCCGTAGTTGGCTCATCCGTCAAAACCAAGTTGAAATTCCCCAGAAGAGCAATAGACAGCCGAGGAAAGGAAAAGCAATTGATGACGTGGTTTTAAGAATTCTGCAGTCGAGGATGACTCAGGTTGACCGAATGGGGAATGGGGAAAGTTCTGCGGGCATATCATTATGTCTAGTTAAGTAATATTGAATACCATCAATTAAGGTGTTTAGTAGTAACTGAAATGAGCAATAAAACAGGCTTAACAATGAAATATAACTTTATTTTAGAGATTAAATTTATTTTTGTGTATGAGAATTTGATTTTAAATAAGCATAATCGAAATAATGTATAATAAAACTTAATATTCAAAACGAAATAATTTTGATGTCATGAAGCTCTTTTTATAGCCACAAAGCGCTTTGAAATAATTAACACATTAATTGACAGAGTTGGATGTGTTTTACGTTTGACTACATGAAAAAAATAAAGAAAAACTATTGTAATCGTCAAAATATTCGATATAGAGATTTTGACGATTTTCTATATTTTAGAACTCCCCGAGTCCGAAAATATCACTTTTGAAATCATGTTTATCGGTCGGTTTGACGAAAAACGGTAAAACACACTCAATTTGACGAATGAAATTTGGCTATTAATGCAATAAAATTTCATTTTTTGAGATAATACATCAATGGTAAATACCAACGGTATCATCACTAAACGCAAAATAAATGAAACTTGGGATCTGGATTTCCAGAAAAAAATTGTAGATCTATATGAAATTTAACTTTTGATCCATTGGTAAAGCGAAGGAATTCAAAATGAATTCTCCATTCTGTTCATTATATGCTAAACACTAAACGAGATGATTTGTTCACCAGAAAATCGTGAGGCAAACACTCCCGTAGGTTTAATTTTGAATTATTTATATTAGCAAAAATGTTATAAAACACCTCGCAACTACCGGCATTAAACACTTAAGATTATATATATATATATATATATATATATATATATATATATATATATATGATGCAATCTTACTGAATACTGTCTCACGCTTCTTTGTAATCGGGTTCAAATACAATTCTCTTGTGAGCCACTGAACTTATGCAGATTGTATGGAGCTCGATATGTTCTGTAATTGGTGTCTTTCTTTTAACTGTATTGTTAACCACTTAAGGATTGTATATATTTGTGTCTATGTGTATTATTTTTATCTGTTCTGACGGACTGGCTGGCTGGCTGCTCTACGTAGTAAGATGTCTGTAGCTATCTCGAGTTGAGATAGATGATTGACTTTACCCACAATAAAATGTTTTTATGCATTCTTGGTCTGCCTTTCTGCTCTGCCTTGCTCAATCGTTGCTATAGCGCTTCTACTTTTCATAATTTTATGCCGGCATAATATATATATATATATATATATATATATAGTTAGTCCTTTTTCAATAGTTTTTGAATATAATATACATGTTCTAATTCTCCATTTGCTCTTAGCATATATTTAGTATTTTTATTTATTGGGATTATATGATTTAGTATTTTTTTCTTTGAGTATATATAGTCTCTATAATTAAATCTAATCTTTTATAGTCTCTATAATTAAAAAATTTAAACAATTGCATTGCATTATAGATGTTTCTGATAATTTTTATTTTGGATATTAAGATATGATTTTTTATATATGGTTGATATTAATCTCATAATGGAAATAAAGCTTTGCATATAGTGTAATTTTCGGTATTGCGAAATTTTCATTTGAACCCAAATAAATTTCCAATTTTAAGCCTAATTGTATAGTCTTTTTTTCTCTGAAATTTTTTCTATTCCCTGTAATTTATCAGCAATAACTTCTGTTTGAATCGAATGTGAACAACACGTGAGATAATGTAATTTTACTTCACAGTGTTTGAAGCAATGCATTTCTTTTTCGGAACTATCTCTTATATACTCCTGAACGATGTCTGGCTCTTTTCTTTGCATGACTTTCTCGACCAAGATCCTTCATAACACTGAAAAATAAATAGAGCGCAAAAACTATAGATTTCCTATGACATTAGAAAAAAGTTTCCATTCTTGCAAGCGTTGTGATGTTTCACTCTATTGATCACACTTTATTGTGAATATTTCCTTAAAAACGCGCACGTGCAAGAAATCACCAGTAATTTTTTTCAGAAGTTACAAATATCCTTACCAGCATCTGACAATTAACCACATTTAATTTTCTATTGCGGTTAGTAAACAAATTTATTTTTTGCCAGAAAACCCGTGAGAAAATGTATAACCTTTCTCTCCTCCTCCACCTTTTAAAAATGATTTCAATTTTTGTTGGGTTGTTGAAATTAAATACTCAACGAAGTGTTTACACAAAATAGTTAAAAACGTTGTTGATTTGAGGTATTTACAGTTTGCAATACCTCTTTGCAAAAATTAGTTATCAGAATGAAAATATCACCTAGACTTTTTTGTTTCCAACTTCGGTAATTGAAACAAAAATATTGCTGGATTTAGTAACACCTGAAGAAGCTATAGAGAGTTTTCCATGAGTAAATAAAACATTTGGCAAGCATAATCCAGCTCTTCTTATACTTTCAGGATCAGAAGCATTTTCTGTTACGAATTGCAATTGTATATCTCGAGCATTCACAACATAATGTCTGACAGATTTGAATATTTGTGCATAAGGAATTGTGATATATCAGCACCGTCTGCAACACAGCCAGTATTTCTGCGCCACAGGGTGCATTTTCAACATTTCCAGGTCGTTTCTTTAAAGCCTCGTCTCAACAGATACTAAATAATGCTTCGTAACATGGATTACAGCTTGCAGGTGCCTGCGAGTCACCGATCATGCAATGCATTTGTCTATGAATTTTAAATCCAAATGAGCCTCGTCCTGGAATATGTACTGGATTTACTAGAACAGAAGCCACAGTTAAAGCACTATTAAACTTACTAATGTTGTCTAAATAGACTTTAGTTGTGTGGTCATTACCCTCAAGATTAATTTTATGTTCATCACAAATATCAACTTCTGCTAAATTAATCGTACACATGTAACAGTAAAGAGATAACGGTCCCTCTGAGACTTCTAAAGATAATACACAATATTTGCAAATTTTGTCCATGGGGCCAGCAGAGAGTTTGTCACGGCACAATTCTTTTGCAAAAGCCTTCAACAACAATCAGTCACTGGCAGCTTGCTGTACACTCGTTCTCATCTGCAGGTGGAGTTTGAGTTCGTGAATATGGGAAACCACCGGATAAGTAATCGTGTTCTAGCTCCTGTTTGTGGGTAAAGTAATGGGAGTGGGTACCTCCTCCAGTGATAGTACGTATTTCCTTCGGGAGGAGTCGGGCCGCGGCCAGTTATAGTTACTAGGACTTTGGTCTCAGTACTCGAGCTATTGCAGCAGCTGTCATTCCCTTTTACTCGAATGCCACGACAGGGCGGTGTTACTCAGTTTTCTGATTGCCTTTCACTCGCTTTCCTTCAATATCTGTTTTCAACCGTTGTAGTTGTGAAGATGTGCTGATTATAAAGTTATGTCTAATTCTCTGCTAACATTTCTTCAATTGTCTCTGTTAATAGTTGTTTGTGTTTGTAATTGATCGATTCCCCTGAGACGGTTTGCTGCTTGAGAATATCTCAGTGTTGCAAGCTGTTGGTGTTTCTGTCCAGACATCTGGTTAGTAGCCAGTATTTTGGATAAGTCCCTTATTTATTCTTTCAAGAGTTCTTTTCCGAGGCATGACTTCAGATATTAAGCAAGTTCAAAATCAAGCGTTTCTGGAGCTCTATTGATCATCTATGAATCGAGGCCGTGCCCGAAATAACAAACCGGATTGTTTGTTTTCTTTTCGTACACGGCCTCGTATCAATGCTGTTAGGAAATTTGGCAATAAAGTTATGAAAGAACTTACTTTCATTTCTAAATTCGTATTGTCTCAGGTACTATTAATATAATATTCGAAGCATTCATTTCTCAGTGCCTTGCGTCATTACTTTGAGCTAATCACTTGACTAAATACTCAGTTGTTTTAATCGGAATCGTATGACTTTGTCTATCCGATAACTACAGCCTCTATGTAAATCTACTAATGTTAACAGGGTATATATACTTGTCTTTATTACATGTAATTTTACTCTCACTATCAGAGTCAGATGATGCCTGCAGTAACCTTTAAGTAGATTCCTCTAGAGTTGCCCCCAGGACTTCCTGTGCTAGTATCACATGAATTATTGATAGACAGGTAGTTTGAATGATGATCTAATCTGCTACTGATTGATTCACCGACTATATCAAAGCAATTTAGTCATAATGGTCGATCATTGTTTCTGAAATGTTGCTACGTAGTGTTGTAACTGTAAATACTTTTTAAAGTATGTTCGTCTTAATACATGACTTTTATCGTATTCTTTTCGTCGTGTCTAATATTTGGACTCTTCGATCGTTCATCAATATTTCCACAGCAAAATTGCGGGCTTGGTTTTTACCTATAATTTTAAACAAGAATACATGTCATCAAAAAGTTTATCGGCTCAGAATTTTGCAACAAGAGTTAGGCCCAACAAGGGCCAGGAAGCTTCTGGACATAGCCTAACAAGGATTATGGGCCAAGCTACCTCTCCTTAATAAATGCACAAATCTTTATAGTGGTGAACTGTTTTGGCCACCATATTCAAATAATATTAATGCCTGTGATATCCTTCTATGGGGCCATAAAAAATTTGACTACCAAAAAGAAACCGTAGCCTTAAAAATGTCATAACTGACTGATTTCCAACGGTCGAAAGAGAAACACTTGAATATATAGCTGCCATTTGTTTAAATAGGTTGCGCTATTGTGCTACCTCTGAAGTTCCTCACTTTGAAACCCTTAGACATTAAATTCCTCTTTTATGTTCTTTAAAATAAACAAAAAATGTTTTCAGTTCAATCCAGGGGCGATAGAGTTCCATAGATCATGTAAGTTTCAGGCCCCCATCCTAACTTCCGAATCCAGATATTTTTTTATTCAATCCCTTCATAAGCAGTTTTTAAGGAAATATTATGGCAAACTAAAATAACAAAACAGTTAATTGCGGATAAATGTCAAGAAAGTTGGTTTCATTATCCCACCTGTGAAAACTTAATTTAACTTTAAGAGTAATTTTAAGCAGAACGCTAAAAAATAATTCAAAATTTGTCCGAGTTGTTAATTTGTGAGTCAGTCAGCCAACTGCAAAAGAAAAAGACCACACTGATCTACAAATGTATTTGGAAACGTGAAAAAAATCCTCAGAATGATGTTCTGAAATTTAAAAAAAATGTTTATAACTTGAATAAGTTCGAATTCCCACGAATCTTGTAAATCAAATGAAAGCTGGAAGTTAAATTACACTGAAAATAATGCAAAAAAGCAAAAAATCCCAAGGACTCGGGTCCTCTTGGCAGTAGCCTGTTTAGTTTATTTGATAATCCTGCCCTGATTCAATCTGCAACGACACAAAAATGATTTCAGTTGAAAATTATAGGTTAGTCTCAATACACACTGTGTATGTAATTTAACAGATTGTTTCCGACAGACAACCTTCATACTTCAAAAAATTTAATTTCAAATCTTACACTCCATCTGAATAATATACACGAAATAATATGGGCTGACAACTATGAACATAACTTAATTTGCATTCAAAGCACTAACTGAAAACATTTCATCCTTGTAACACAGATTTAAAACTGTAAAAGAAATGACTTATAATACTTACAGAACATAATGAAAAGCAATGAAGCTGAAGATAAAAAAACAGCAAGAACTCAACAGAAAGTTTTGCCTCTAGAATCAACACATTATTTATAAAATTAAACGTTAAAATATCCATTATTGATACGAAAAGTCAATATCATATTGTTCTTTTCTTTCAATGATTCATTGAATTAGCAATTAAAAGAGGAATTTTATTTTTTAAAAATAATTTAAGTACAAATCGAAACAATTCCAATAAAGGAACCTCACATAATCGAATTCGTAATTTGATTATGGTCTCAATATGGATATAGAAAGATGCGACGTCACAGTCCCTTGCGCATGTCATCTAAATCTGTATGAGTACTACCCAGATAGCACGTAAGTTTGCAGCAAGTTTGATTTTGACTTGATATTCCCTTGTCACGGAAATATTTGACGCGTCAAACTTGAAACGAACTTGTAGCAAGTTCGCTGTGATAACTAGCGCCACCCTCGCTTGCAACGCATTTGCTGCAAGTTCGATGTGACAAATAGCGCCACCTCCCTTGCAAATCAAACTTGCAGCAAATTTGCAAAACAAGCTTCATGCAAAGAAAGCACAAAGAGATAATTATCTTTGTCTCTGTTTTAAAAAAACATCCGATTTTTAATAGCATCTCCTAGACCGTCCTTCTTTTCATTAATTCAATAAATCAATGATAATTTGTGAAAAAACTAACTTTTTATAAAAAAAAATTTTTTGAAGCATTTTCCATCTTTTTACTAAATATATCACTCGCACTTTAAAGAAAACTTTATCGCCTTTTTCTTAATGTTGAAATTTTAACGTTTATAAACAAAATTAAATCTAAAAAACAGTCAATGTTTGTTGAAAAATAATAACTGAGACATTTTGTCCCATTTTAAAGTAATTACTTTTGAACTCTAATTTCATAATTTATTCTACTAGCAAAACGTAGTTATTAGCGAAAATCGCTCTCTCTGACTTCAAATCATATTCTCAACTCAAAAAATTAATGAAATCAAGAGAATAGTTTAAAATAAATCGTACACGAATCGAATCGTACGATCTATTAGCGAAATCTATCTTGTCCTCTCGTAGCCGAGTTAGTCGAGTGTTTTAGACCTCAGGTTACCAAGCGGTAGGTCGCAAGTTCTATCCCAGGTTATGTTCGTACTCTGTTTCTGCTATAATTTGCAATGAGTTTGCAATGAAAACTTGCGGCAAGCTTGCTGCAAGTTCGTCCTATGGTGACTTCGAGGCTTGCATTAACTTGCTGCAAGCTTGTTGCACACTTGTCGTGACAAATTTGCAGAAAGCTTGCAGACTTGCAGAGCAAGTCTGCTGCAAACTAAAATTGCTATCTGGGTAACTACCTTTGTGTTATGACGTCAGCGTAAGACAGTGCGCTTTTCACTTTACTTCCCGCAAGGAACTCAAAATATTCTGAAATTTGATTCCATTGACTCCACTCTGCGCATGAATACTTGCTGCCCACGCTCTGTCTTTTTATAATAATTTCTCTCATAAATAACATCACCTTTTTCCAATAACAATCCTTCGAATAGCAGTGTTTCATTAAGCGATATTTATCAGCCTGTTGCGGTTACAAATTTTTGCAGAATGGTTGATTATTTTTCAAAGGAATTTTAAAAATATTCATTTTGTAAAAATATATTAATAATAATTTTCTGTGAAATTTTGAAACGAAATATGACCAAATTGATTATTTTGATTATGTTGCTTTACTTGTATAGATGCTTGAAAAGTAATGATTTGTATATGAAGGCTGATTTTTTTGTTTTGATTTTCAGAATACATAAAATTTTTGTCGAATGAATCAGACATTTGCTTCCATCTTCATTAAAATTTCATTTGCAGTAGAAACAAAAGAGTTTAGCTCTTTAAATATTCTGATCAATGATTCTTCTTGTGGAAGGTAATGGGGATAAAATATTTGTAAAAGTTCAAATAAATCATCACGTCAGCACAGACGAAAAATGTTAAATTTGGATGAATAATTCCTCGTTTATAAACAGATTTCGTATATTTTTCTTTTCAAAAGAGGATTTCTTCTTGTAATCATAACTTCTACTGTTTCATTGTTCTGTACATTAAATATTTACTGATCTGCCGTAATAATATTTTTATTTCGAGTCAACAAATATTCATTAAGTCCTAAAAACTACATTAAGGATTCTGAGATAGCGTCGTCAAGAATTTTATTCACAAAGCCACGAGATTTAAATCATTCAGAATTCTTAAGAAAAAGTTAAAAGTTTTGCAGGTTAATGGTATACATTATTCAGGTGGGGAAAAGTTTGAAGTAATGAAATCGTTGCCAGTCTATGTAAATTAAAAATAAAAATAAGTCATCAGGAGTTATTTGTCTTCATTTGCAATGTGTTTATATCCGAAAATTTTCTTTGAAGTCTGTTTCGCTAAGTGAAATCAAGAGGAATATATAAGTTAAAAATTCTAGGCAGAGTAATGTTGATAGGACTGATAAGAATTAAAGAAAAGAAGGAGAAATTTTTTTCAGACATTTTGTTAAATTTCGTTGAAATTGAGAATTTTTTTTATGCAAGTAATCTCTATTAATAGTAGTTTGAGAATTTTTTTCCATTTTCTAATCGGTTTTTGAAGAGCCTAAATTCATAAAATATTTAACGTTAAGTCAGGATAAAATATTGATTGTTAGTACCTGTTATGAAGTTCTAATTTCATTATATCTGATTTTATTAAATAGATTAAAGCTCCAAAACGCTAAAAATCGGTTGTAGTCATTTGAAAATTTTGTCATGCTACTAGGCTTATTAAAATCCAAAACCTTTACTGGAGAAATTGCGAAATTCTCCATAATTCATAATTTTGTAATTCCAAGAAAGATTGAAAAGATAGCGGAAATTAAGGTTAGTACTAGATAATGCTTAGGTTTGTGGACCATTTATATTCCATTGTAAATTATTCAATATTACGATCAAAAATTACTAATTATTGCTGCAAGCGTTATAACTTAATAGTTGGCGTTTGATAAATTTGTTTATTTGCTGATGCTTTAATGTTATGCAGTATAATGACATCATATCAATGATAATGGTTAGGGATCTAAAGATTTTCTAAATGAATCTGAATGATATGCCAACTAAGAAAAGTCTTTATTCAATCAATTTTTTCGTGATAGCTCCGAACTATGTTTTAGACTCTCCAGATTAGCCGCATTATTTGAATATTATTATGTGAATTATTTACTTACATAACACTGAATTGGATTGCATTTTTTCTGATTTAGCACAGAAAGTTTTTTAATAGGGTTCATGATTAGTTAAATTCCTTTCATTGCAAATCGTTGAATCCCCAAACGTTTGCAGCAGATAAACAACTCAGCTATTGTGAACGAGATATCACCTTTCAGCGCGATATCATTCGACGTCAGTTTAAAAATTTAATTTATGTTTTAACTATGTAAATAAAATAGTTTTTTTCAAAAGAGCGTTTAGTTTCTTAATGTCCATACACAGCAATCGGTGACCTGGACATGATGATTTAAGCAACTCTGGATGAATAAATATATGGCGTTTCCAATGATTTTTAGGAGGTTGTAGTCGAAGTAGCTTAGTTGTAGGCACGTGAGCCCTGACCTTAGCAAAGAAATCTACAGGATTTCTATCCGGTTTTGAAGCATCAAATAATTCTCCCGGAAATCGAACAGCTGCATCGGAAACTAGTTCTGCCGGAGTACACTGAACATCTTTTTCAAGGAAGCTCGAAGGCCGAGTAAGATGATGGGCGATTAAGCTATCAGCTTTATACAGATATATCAGATTTATACAAGATTTATGAAATGTATCCATAATTAAATTAATAACCAGTTTAGTGAAAAAAAGCTCTTGATTTAAATTGAACCACTCTTTTCAAAAATGCACGTAATTTAGATGATAGAGACATTTTAGAAACCTTATCAGCATAGATAAAAGGATCTCCATTTAAAGCTGCAAACAAATGCAAGTGTTCTATCACACACTGTGTTCTCTTCAGCACAGTACATGATAGACTCCATGTATTTGTCACGAATGAATATCTTTAAAATACTTTGGCTAACGACCATTTTTAAGACTCGAAAAATGTGGACTTCATAGGAATAAAATGGTTAGTAATCAGTTGCGGAGAACCGTGGGACATACAATCGTTGGCACTCACATTTTACCGTGAAGATTCGGTCCCAATGATATTTAGGGGACCGTCCTCAAATTGATGAAGTCGAAACATATTTTGGAGCACCCCGGTCCACAGAAAGCTGATAATGAGTTGAAAGTTTCATCAACGGTTTTGTTTGATGTGCATAATGATTACATACATTTTCGTAAAATTAGTGAAAATATTCGTGAACATATAAAGTTTTCTTTAAAAAAATCCTTAATTTTCCAGCATTTTTTTGCTTATAACATGCAGAGATTTTAACCAAATCGTACGAAACTTACAGAATATTTGATGAATTGTAAAAGAAGCTTTGTATTAGAATTTGAATGAAATAATTTGAAAATTACAGGAAATAAGAGAATTTATAATAAATATTTTTTTACTGAGCATGTGCGAACTTAGAGAATTTTTTTTCATAACGTCAAAGCTAGATATATAGGGCAACTTATATAAAAATTCCAGTTCAATACTGTTAATATTCAGAAAGATATCGGCATTGCATCGAGGTGCATTTCAGTACAATCCACGAAAAGCTAAATGATAAGGGTCCATGCACAAACTGAAATTTATTTAAACTTGAATCTTCGAATAGTTATCATCAAAATTCAATTTAAATTATGTATTTAATTTATTAATATACATGAGTATTCAAGAAATTAAACTTTCATAAATTCAATATTAATGTTCGAAGATTCAAGTTCAAAAAATATCAATTTGTGCTCATCATTTAGCTTCTCTTAGAATGTACCGAAATTAATTTCACTGCGATGCGGATATCTTTCTGAGTATTAACGATATTGAACTGGAATTTTTATAAAAGTTGCCCTATATATCTGGCTTTGAATTTATGAAAGAAAAATATCGCTACGTTCTTTAAGTAACCTTTTAGAAGAGTGAATTTGTGCCATATTACAGTGGAAAATTAGGAGTTTTCATTTTTAATGAAGTTTCCTTAAATTTTAGATTTGAAAAAATTCCTCACAAATAAAATCAATGGGATTCACCTCTTTATCTGAAATATAATACACATATTTTGCAGAAATAATATTTTTTATATTGAACAAAATAAATGGAGAATTGGAAATTTGCGAATGACTTTTAATCAAACATTTTTCTTAAAACTAATGCCACTAATTTAAAGAGCAGGAAATTTCACAAAAGAAATATGCACAAAGTCTTTTTATGAAAACACAATTAAATTTTCTACTGGAATTGTTTGAATGCCTCTCAAATTTGTCACTCATCTGGAGTGTTGTCTAGAGTCAATGAGTTGTAGTGCTGTCCACTTTTAAGATTCCTCTCATTGAAATAAATCGATTCCTTACATTCATGGCAATCATTGCGGTGTCAGCTATGGAAGGTACACTTTTTTATTCATAAAATGTCACCACTGAGATTTATTTTTTAACTTATGTAAAACAAAACTTTTAATATGGGACTTGTTTCTTCATAATATCAAGTACGATTTGTTTGATTTTTTTTCGAAATTAAAATAATTGGTTGTACTTGTGCAATCTGGAACCGACTACTTTTTTTTATGGGTTTGAAGCTCCCCATTGAATACTTTGCACTAGTATGGGCGGCATACCAAGCAAAATTGTACCAGCTGTAATTCATTTTCTAACGAAATACTAAGAATTGAATAATTAATTTGGAAACTTGCAACGTGTGATTTAATGTTTTGCGAAAACAGCTATATATCAAAATATGTATTTTGTTGCGGAATATTCCGACAGCATAACTACATCAAATTTACACATGGATGCTTTGTCGAAATGTTTTTGGATTCTATCAACAAATACACAAAAAGAATTAGCTAGGGTAGCTTTGCTTGCTTGTTGGTCACATTTAGGTTATATATTGAGTTCTATTCATGGTAAAATAGTTACGTTCTTTTCCAGTTAGGAATTCGGAACTGCGGTCAGTTGATAAGGACAGTAGAGCACCATGGTTGTGTTTTTCGAAGTGCACCAAATGGCACCACCGAAGTGCGGAAGACCAATAGAATGAATGGAAATGTTCTGTATTTTTCTGGCTATAATATATTTTCCTTCAATTACAGCTACTAATTCTCGACAATTTTATTTATATATGTTGCGATCAATGTGATAAATCGGCTATTATGTATAATAACTGTTTATTCACATTGACTTTAATATATATTCACATATGTATCTATTTTATTCATAAATATTAAATCATTTGAAATTCTAAATATAGAAAATATAAAGTTAAATATTCACTTAAGGAAAAAATGAATTTTAGATGCAGTTATAATTCCTGCAAAAAAACATACGAAAAATCACACTATATTTATATTAGACTACAAATAATTTTCCACTGTGACCCATCTGTGACAAAATCACCTGCTTCACTTTGAAATTAAAAGAAAGCGCATTTTTTGAAATCTGTATAGTGCAGAGAGAAAACTGATTTTGATTTTTTAATAATTTTTAAAAACTCCAATCTGATTCTTTCAAAATGAAGATCATTTTTTGAACCGAACACTCAAATCAAAATAGTGGAAGGTTGCCGAATTGGAAATAATTTCAATTAAAAATAACTGTATTAAAATTTTTTGTAGTTTATTTATCTTTAAAACAATGTAATGAACTTTATATGAAATATAATTTAATGCAGGAAAAAGTAGGTTAAAAATCATGTCATCAGTCCAGTTAAGGAAATTGGTTGTTCAGATTAGAGCACTTGTTTCTCAAATTGGACCACTAATTTCCTTAAGGACAGATATTTTAGGATCTCAAATTCACTCCAGTACACAATTCAGTTTATGCATATTCATTTCTCTTTCTTATGTTTCGACAAATATGAAGTTACGTAACCTTAGTTTATGTCTTTTTTAACCAACATTTGATGTCTTTTTATTGATTTTCGCTTTGGTTTATTCCACGTCCAATTTATGATGATAACGCTGTTAATGATTCTAACTGCTTTCTGGATTATTCCTCTAGTTCAAGATAGATGCTCCATTGATTTCCAACAGTCCAATTTCAGAAAATGTTTGTGGCCAAATCTAAGCAACTTTTAGGGAAAACAAAAAAAAAAATCCTTAAACTAATCTTGAAACTATTTAAATAAAATTATTACATTACATGTAGTCAAATAAGATTTCTGTCTTAAGATATAATATATTTTGCTGCTTACTGTAGAACAACGTAAGGGCTATTAGTCTTTTGTTAAAATATTTAACTGATAATATATAAATCTAAGGATACAAAGTTATTTTCTCTTAAAAATAGTTTCATTTACCACATTTTCATCGTTACAACAAAATTAGCCTACTTCACGACCCAAATCTTTGAAAAAGAGAAATGGCGATACTTATCCGAATTCGGCAACAACTCTCCCCTATAAGATTGCATCCAGAAAACTAGAAATTTCGCAACCGATTTGAAATATGTTCGTAGATAATGTGAGGTTGCGTTACAAAGAGTTGCAAAAATGAAAATAGCAAAACTGAAATATTTTTATTTTACACATAAAGCTGTGTAGAAAGAGATCGACATGTCTCAATTTTTTTCACAGTTATCACTATCACGCAAACAGATATTTTATAAGTGTACAATTTTTAAAAAAAATTAATTCCCACGTTCTAAATTTTAAATAAAATTTCTATTCTTAACTTCTTAAATTTCTAAAATATTCCTCAAAAACAAAATTTATATAGAATGTGATAAACTAATTATGGATGAATAGGTGATAATATTTATAGTGTTCTGAAATATAGAAAGACGCATTTAAATAGAATATCATGAATTTCTGTTCTGGAAAACACACCGAAAAATGAAAAAAAAATGAGTTTGTGCTATTTATAAGTTAATAGCCTCCTGATAGAACAGAAAAATGTTTCACTTAACGTTTTACGTGACGAGTTCTAAAAACTTATCTTATGAAAACGTATCGATATGGTATAAAAGGAAGTTACTTTAGGGCTCCCCGAGGTTTAATAAATTCTTTTAACTCATCTATTTAGGTAGCAGTGGAAAGAATTAAGTTCACGCAGTATCTCACTTAATTTATATTTGACATATATGATCGGACGCCGCAAAGTTCCCAAACGCATTTTTATTGATGAGTCATTTTCCACTGTTTATGATTTAAGAGTTCCATAAAGCTTATTTTAGAACTTCGAGAAGAAACACGAAGAAGTTTCAGAAAACTGAGAGCTCTCTTGCTCAATGATTTACGAATCATTGCTTATGTTTATTATCATACAGTAACACAATAGGAGTGGTAGTTTTGATCATCGTTAGTTTAGCTATATTGACACCCCCGTTTTAAAGAAACATGAAGTCTGTAGCAACCACACCACAGAAACAGGAAATTATATGAACCTCGAAGTCATATTTTATGTGTAATAATTCCGCATGCATGCCGGGTCTTTGTGGGGATCGTATTTCGAACCTGGGACCCTCCGGCTTTGAAGCGGAGGCCTGAGAAATAAACCACTGAGGCGCATAGGAGCACAATTAAGTCTGGAAGAAGCAAGAAATGTTTTTCTCACGCTCAATGACGTAATTCAAAAGATCTGTACACCCATATCAATAATCTATCTCATTTTCTAAGTAATAAACCGTTATATTTCTTACAATCAATTTTTGATTAAAAGAAGTGCAGCAATTAATTCCATTGTAAAATTGTAAATACCATGATTACAGAAAGCCAAAGGACATATTGAAAAATGCTGAATTGTCACCCCCCCAAATATCCTTTTTTAAATAAAAAAACAGATATTATGGTGGGGCAATTATGCAATTATACGCAGCAATTATTCTATTATACTAATTATATCATACGCAACAATTATGCGCTAAAACTCGCCAATGATAAAAAATTCAATATATAAAAAATATCAACATAAAAGAACAAGAAAAGTAGCGTATATTAAGAATGAAACTGAAATTAGTTCATCAATAAACTCCTGGTGATCTGATAGCAGTTTTGGCATTGGTATCGAAATATCCGAATACCAAGATCGCAGGCAGAAGTACCATTTACATCGTAAATCTACCACTTGGACGGACGTATAAATGTTTTCCTGTTGTGTGAAGTATTGAATTGTGAGTTCTCTGGTTTAAGTACCTTCTCAGTCATTTTACTACACTTGAAAATTACGAAGTTCGTCTTCTAACAGAGATGCTAATCCAACAAATTAATCATCCATTCAGTTGCCATAATTGTATTCTCTAGCGACAACAATGATAATTAGCGGCATAATTTGTTGATATAGGTATCAAAATTACCGAAGAAAAGTCCGAGAAGCATGCTGCCGAAATCTATTAACGATCGATTCTCCAGAGATACTTTACATTAACTTAATCGAATATTTGCCATTCAACTTGAAAATGTGGGTTCTCATGTCATTACTGTTCAATAAATGACAAAATGAGCTATTAGTTTGCTATCATATTTCAGAATTGTCGGTTCTGCTTGATGATTTCCGGTTACCTATTACCTCCTACATAAATCAAAGTTTCAGCCAATAGAACTATTAAACAGGCAAGTATTTTGCAGTTGCTGATTTTCCGAATGTTCATATTTAAGGATGATCGATGGACTCAGTTGTGCATAATTTTTTTTACAATGACATCGATTTCTTTGCTGTACATTTAAGATATAATATATTTACCATTTTTTATTTTTTAAAATTTATATATTGCAGAATATTCTTAATAAAGCACACTATAAATTATATGTCAAACTCTTATTAATGCGTTTTTTATCTGTACCTTACCAATGCCACAGTGGTGGTTGAAACATTTTTATGCTACGAGAAAAACTAAATCTAATGGAATTTCATGTCGATGACACTACAATTGAAATTTATTCCCTTGATTTACGAATTTATTTAAACTTCTAATTAGATCACACATCCTATTAGAAATTTTTGTTGTTATTTCCACATAAAAAAGAAAAGTACAAATAAGATACTCAAGTGTGTCTAAGATTATATTTATTTACATATTTAATTTTATTTAGCTCCTAATTTCATGCATTTGTCATACTATTAAGGACAATTACTGTTATTTCAATCGATACAAGAACAAAAAGGATAAATAAGATACTCAAGAATCTCCAAGATATTTTTGCCTTTTTAATTGATTGCGATTTTGACTTAATTATAAAAAATTATGTAAGTAGATGCATGAATCAGAGAAGCCTTTGTAACGAAGGAGATAATTTTGTTAGGTAGAAATATATTGCGAAATGTTTTCCGTACTTGCCAATACGAATAGATTTTTGAAATAAGAAGATATATTAAATTTTTGAGTTAAAACAATATTTACGTTACAAAGAAAGTCAATCAAACCGAATGGTGCATAGAGATCGGGATAAGAAATAAAGCCTGAATATTCAGAATGTGAATGTAAGGAGAATCTTTAACCACTCCTTTGAAAAACACTATTAATAAAGTCAAGGTAGCCTATATATGAAAATAAAAATTGTTTTTTTTCGAATAAGCTATAGATAAGTAATGCAGTTCAAGAGAAAGTAACCTGGCAATCGGTACCCAAGTATTTTTTTAATGATTGTTCGGGTTCATTAATGAAAAGTATGCCTAAGTGTGCTTAATTTCAGCAAATTTGATGTAAATGTGTTCCCTTCTGTTGCAAAATAGATTAATTATTAGGCTTTAAACTACCTATTATGCTGGGTTATATAAAGATTTTTTTCAACATTGGAAAATGTTATATTCGAATTCTTTTCGTGATATCATCCGAAAATAATTATATTACATTATATGTACTTTCAAGTTGGTTTCCATTTGCCTAATCGCTTCCGAATAATATGCGTAGTATAGCAAAGCACAGTCCGTCAAAAAAGTATTTGTAAACTTCTTATTACTCGCAATATAAAGGTGTTAAAGGTAAATAAAATGTGTCATTGGATTTAATAATGTGTACTCTTTAAATACCTATAAACACCATTTGCTTATGGGGCCGTCTTCATATTGATTTTCACACCGTCTTCAAATTTTCCGACGACAACCCTCAATTATTTTTCTTTTATAAAAAACATCCAGAAAAATATTTTTTAAATGTACCAAAGCATTCTGCCTTTGATCGTATATATTTTAAATAGCACTTATGATGATGAACCAAGAATTTGGTAGAGAAATTATACACTGCCAAAAGGAATTATCTTCAGAACACACCAAACTAATTGTCTAAAATGAATTAAAACATTGTTCCTGGAGACCCATAGAATTTTAACCCATTGGCTCAGTATTTTTTGGAGAAGCTTCACCAATTTTCTATCAATAAATATTGTTTTAACTTTTATCATAATATTATTTATTCATCCAAACTTTTGGACATTAATGACCAGCAGCATTTTGAAAAAGAATTAATATATGATAACGGTGAATCGGCGTCTTGGTTAACCAAGAGTTTAATATGATTGCTTAAAATGAGCTTTCAAATTATTTTAGGAGGTATTTATTAATAAATCACGTATAAAAAGAATTCCTGGTATTTATTAATAAATCACGAAATAAATATTTCCAAGTATTTCTCTAAAAAATCATTTGAAAATGCAAAACCAAGTAACTACTTTCAAGTTAATCTAAAAATGAAATATATTTCCCTGTACCTTTTATTAGCTAATCTTGCAGGCTTTAAATAATTACTTATTTCTTAAAAGGAAGAAGGACTGTCTTAAACTTTTCTTAAATTATTGAACAGATTATAAAATTTTGTATGCATAAATATTACAATGTAACTTTATTAAATATAATAATTAAATTAACATTATAATTTAAATTTAACCCAATATTTTTAAAATTAAAATAACGTAACTTAAAAATTATACGTTCTAATTTTTAGTTATTCACTAAATTATTCATTACGATCACTTAAAATAAATTAAATTGAATAAATCTGTGTGTAACTTTATTATGTCACATAAATTTTAATTTTTAAAAAATAGTGCTCCACAAACGTTGTTAAAATGAATATAGTGTTTACAATTAAATTAGTAAAACAATAGTAAATTGTAGAGATTTAATTTTCTCCACAACTTTAATTCAGAATGAATTTTTCGATTTCTGTAATTCTATCCAACAAGTTACCAAAGACCTCATAAAAACATTTGAAAAGAAAAATAATCTTATTGAAAATGATATTACATTTGTACGTCTGATGAAGTATATTTAAGACTTTTTGCGCCGTGTTGTAAAGCATAATTAGCAACCTCATTTGTGATTTTTTTTAAATATATGAACTTCAAAATATAACTTTTGAATTTCAGTTTCAGATTTATTACAAGAATAGTTCGAAAAAGTCATTAATATCTCAGTATTTTGATAACTTATAAAGAAATGTGCCATAAATTAAACAGTTAAAAAACATCCGGGCATACTAAAGTGGAAAGCTATCCACAGTGAAAACTTCTGAAAGACATACACACCGATTCTGTTTTTTTAATATAAACCAATAATTAATATAAACTAATAATTCTATAATTCTAAACAATTCTATTTTCAGTAGAATAAAAGTATGATTAAGAAAACGATAAAAGTATGAAAATAAACCAATAAAGTATGATTTAAAAAATTGTTTCTATAATTTATTTTCTCTTAAAATTAATTTTGCGCATTGTTTGGGCCAATATGATGCAAAATACAAAGTATTAAATTTTTCTCGAAGTTATAAGTATATTATGGAATAATATAAATATAGCAAATATTTTTTATATCACTTCATATCTTGAAGCAAGGCTATGAATGAAGTTTGTGGATGCAGTCTTTGAAAGATTAATAATTGAAACTTATTTACGCTAAAAAGAACTTTCAAAACCAATTCATGATTTAAAAAAAATCCGAAAGCAAAAGTTAATATTTAGCGATTTAACTATACAGTCATTTGCTTGGTGAATTTTCCACACCAAATAAATTTTATACCAAAAAAATCATAAATTTACTCATTAAAATACATTCCCCTACACAATTAAAATAATATTACCATAAATATATGATAATTCTGATCGAATCAAACACTATAGTGCCCCTACTATCTGATTTATATATTTTTAAGTTGCTTTATAATAGATTTAATTTATTAAATAAATAAAAATATTTCCCTTTTTTAGGCAATTATGACCTTAACTGATATCCAGTCAGTCGCAAGAATTTATTCTTGAATCAACGATCATGTAATATCATAGTATTATACAACTATAATCAGATATTAGGAGTTAAATGCATCCAGTAAATTCCATCGACGTAATACGGTTAATTTACTTAAAACTCTTTTAGTTTCCTAGTTTATATCTTTCGGTACGAGGGAATACAGAATACTTAAAGAAAATGAAATTGTACATCTTGTGATAACAGTCTACACAAGAATATATCGTAAGGAGCAGTAAAATTGCATGGAAAATGTTTTTTCCACCGTCTAAGTTAGAGTGACATCTGTTGTCACTCTTTTTAGGATTGTGTCAGTCAATTAGTGATTCTTTTGCGGTTTCTTCCATTGCACGTAGTGAGGAAAAAAGAGGAAATCCATTTCACCGATCCATTAGTAAATAAACCTCGGTATACAAATTTACTCAGATAAAGAGCGCCCTTAGGAGTCAGAGGGTTAAAGTTGTCCATGTTGTAGAGCATCCATGATTCCATCCACACAATGGCTTAGAAAAATAACTTAAGAAAAATGGGTAGTTGAGATAGAAGGATGGATTAGTAATCGAAGTATGAAAAAAAATCTTTGAGACCAAAGATAATTGTGAAAGAAGGATGGATGAGCGATCGAAGAGTAGGAAAATAGCTTTGAGAAAGCTAATGGTAAACGTGCGAATAGAATACACACACGGATAAAATTACAAACAAAGTTGACTATGTGTTTGTCCTGGATAGAATACTGCTGCATTGAAAAACAATTGATACAGGGTGACTTTTCTAAATTGGCAGTACTCAGAGCCTTCTGTAGCTCGATCTATCAGCTGAAATATCACCAAATTTGTTAGAGTGACTAATGCCGACATCGGGAAAAAGATTATGTAATAATAATAATAATAAAAAGTTCAAAAATTCGCCGATGGGGAAAATGTAGTTCTGTTGTAGTCTACACGAATGAGAATTAGGTAAATGAAAAACAAAGAAGAAATTTCAGTGCAAAACCGCTTTAATACAGTAAATGAACTGCCCCAAAAGGTACAGATATGAAATTACAATGCACTATAGCACCAGACCTCCTTCAGTGTGACCACCCTCCTAGTGGACCACACACTGTCATCTGTGCACAACATTCTCGACGGCCGAAAGTAACATGTCACTAGGAATGATCAACACAGTCCGTAATATGTTGCGCTTTAAGATCGCCGACGTCGGGACCTCGCCAAGATGGACCTTAGACTTCACATAACCCCACAGGAAAAAGTTGCATGAGATCAGATTCGAGGAGAATGGACATGGAAAATGTTATTTACAGGATGCAATGTATGGTCCACGAAAAGGATAGTCACATTGAAGGGTAATCACATGCCCTCGTCGAGTTAGAAATTTAGCTGAATAAAGAATTATAATGCACTCTAATTTCTTCTCTGTAACACTTTGTGGCAGTTCATTTGCTGTATTATAGCAGTTTTGCACTGAAGTTTCTTCTTTGTTATGCATCTGTCTAATTTTCAATTGTATAGACTACAACAGCGCCACATTTTCCCCAATCGGCGACTTTCAAAATTAATTTTTTTATTAAAGAATCTTTTTCCCCATCTCGTTATTAGTCCTCCTACCAAATTTGATGGCATTTCAGCTGATAGATCGAGCTACAGAAGGCTCTGCGTACCGTCAGTTAAAAAAATATCATCCAGTATATTTGAACTGAATTGAGTTTTAAACTCCCATAATCAATATCATATGTAATAAAAATTTTATTTAAAACGAAATCTATTTTCAACTCGAGCTGTCAAGGACTACAGATAATACAAAAATTCTTTCCAAGAAGTCTTTTTTCAGGTTTCTGGGAATTTTGTACAGTTACTCGCATTGGCTTACTCTTTCTACATATTCTTCGTAGAGCTTTGTTAGCCATTCTTTTGCCTGCATTTTATATTTATTTTAAGTTGCTGTGAGTAAACTCGTATCCTTTTGTGGCGTTCTCATATTCGTCCATTCCGCTGCCCCAATCTACAAAATATTTTAATCTCTTGTCTATTGAGTAAAGAACGAAATTTTATATGCGGACTCATGTCCATATAAGATAATTTCAGAAATATTCGTGATTTATTACGAAAAACTCAGTTTTTTCTTCCTCTATGAAATTTCAAAATATGGAGAGAGGTGGTGGTGTTTGTTAAGCAGAGATATCTTGTTTGCCTTCTTTATTTGTTGAATGTTATTTTGAGTAACCTTGTATCTCTGATGGATTTTCACACTCGCCTCTTTTTCTTCAGCAGTGTTCAAACTATTTGCGTTTCCTATTTTAATGTGAACACTTAAGAAATTTTGTCTTTTGTTTCAGAGAAATAGAAGAAGAAATGGACATTAAAACAATAAATAAAATTTTGAAATATATTTTTCGAACCTGACGTGCATCATCATCATTTCAAGACTGAAAAATGAACTGTGAAATGAAATAAAATATTTTTAGGATGCTATTCAGTGATTTGTGGACATTATTTTTTCTGAAAAATTTCTCAGTTCTAAGTGTTATTCTGTTATATTTCGACATCCATTTGATAGATGTTGCTTTGTAATGTAAATTTGTGTGAAAGTATTCAAAGAACCTTTTTTCATAATGAATTCAAAATTCTTAATATAATAGCCCAGATCTGTCTCTCGGTAACGCTCTGACGTCACCAACAATAAAACTAGCACCATAGCACTGCGAGACGTTAAACAGCATTATTTCATTGTTAGAGAATCTAAATTTCAGTAATTTTAAATTTAAAAGAGTAATTGTCGTTCTAATTTAAAATTTAATAGCTCTAAAACAGTGAAATAAAAGCTTCTATCAATTGATATAAAATTTATCTTGATATGACCAATAGTTCCCGAGAAATTTTAAATTATATTAATCATATATTTAAAATTAATTTCCGTTTGTTTTATATAAAGTAATAAGTGGTATATCATGCGCGTGATATAGTTTGAATAAAGAAATATGTAAATAAAAAAATATTCCCTGTCATAAAACATATGTTTATTTTATTTGTTTTCAATCAGTGTTAAACATTTCTCTGGCATATATATCTATTTAAACACGTCAAATTTGACGGGAAATATCATTGCCTCAAATCAAATTTGAAGCAATTTGCACCCGTCATACCATGACGGGTTATTTTCTAGTATATAGATAATTTTCTAAAGATGTTTAAAAAACCAAATAAATTGCATATTTTTCTTGGAGAGTCAATTTTCTTTAATCCTTTTGACCCCTTTGGGTATATACGTCCCGAAGATTAGACTCGTTTCCTTATTGGTAAATAAACGCCTCTTTTACATGGTTTTTATGTTTTCAGTGTTCTCAAGGAAGTAGAAAATAAAATTATGATTAAAGAAACTTAGAAATATTCTCAGATTGCAAATAGCGAACATTTTGAGCATGCACATTACTCAAGTTTCATTCAGTCTATTTTTCTCTAATTTTTCAGTAAGTACAAATATATTTAAGCCATACTTAGTGTAAATAGTTTTTATTGTTCTTATTAAGTGATAATGTAGCTTCTTTAATATCAATTTTAAGAAATTTTGAATAAATTTTTTTGTGGGATATATTATCTCATTCGTATTTAACAGTGGAACAATATATCCCATCAGTGATCAAATTACTATAGGACTATTGTTACGAAGCTGTAAAGACTAGCCCTAGCATGCTTATCTTATAGCAGGAAAGAGAGTTTTACAGATGTTTCACTGGAATCTTATAGTCCCAATCGACAATACTATTGGACAAATAGTCCCAGTCGATTATACAATTCTGAAAAATAAACCCAGACGACTATACTATTGGGAAATATTGTCCCAGGAGATTTCCAGGAAATGGGAAAGGTGAACAATTCTATTAATAATATACTTTTTTCTGCATGAAAGCATTAAATTAAACTACTTTTTATAGTTAAATTTTAATCATGTAAAAGTTGGGTCTAAAAGGTTAAAATAGCAGACAACATGAAAGACATGATTCTTCCCAAGTTGCGTATATTTTGACAAAAATGAGAGATTAGCTTTAGAAAGTGGTACAATGAGAAAGCCTTTCGATCCATCAAGTTGTTAATAATTATTAAAATATTTGTGCGGTATTCTTTTCTGTACCTTCTACACAATTGGTATTTTAATACCTCTAATTAAATTCATTACTACGAAATGAAACATTGGATTCTTGCAAATATCGTCTCTTCCTAATTAAATGAAATAAACGTTTTAAGTGTATTTTGTTCTTGTGAATTCTTTAAGAGTTAAGAACTTAAATATTTAGCAAGTTTTTATAAAATAATTTTGATTATAGTATTATATGATTATAAGTGTTATTCCAAGAAATAACATTAAAAGCAATTAATATAATTAAAATAAGTTTTATTAAATTTTTCACTAATCATATTTGAAATTTATAGGAGCATCAATATTTCTTTCTGAGCCAAAACATAGAATTTGGTTTAAAATTGTTTTTAAATGGCAAAATAATCTTATTTGAAATTTAAAAGAGCATTATACCTTTCTTAATCAAGACATATAATTTGGTTTACAGCGTTTAAAAATAAATTTATTCTTTCACAAAAACTAATTTTGATGTATGATTTGAAATTATTCTCTGTAAGTTGTTAACTATAGGTTAAATTTTTTTCATAAACTTTGATAGCATTGATATTGTTTTAAAATAATAGAAGCGAATTAATTCAAAAAAGAAAATAATATTTTAAGTATGTCATCAAAACAAAGCCGTAAAAACCTCTGCTCTGATAAAAAAAATTCAAAGGAAATTAGAATTTTAATCACAATTATAATATATGTTAATTTTTCATGAATGTTTGAGAATTTTCTTTCTTATGATATTAATTGTGGTTTAATTTCTTCAAAGTATTGTTTTCGGCCTCTCACGCTTTTAAGAATTTGCCTTGACTTCCATATTCTTGGCAGAAAAATATTTTCTAATTTTTAATACACTAATAAAAGAGTATTTTTAAAAACATTTTTATGTTCAATATTTTCTAATTGCAAAACTTTAATATATTTTATAATTCATTATAACAAATCAGGGAATAATAAAAGTAATTTTTCATGAATTTAGTGCTAGATGGCTTTACTCTGATCGAATCAAATTTAATTAAAATTGGATAGCAGGTACTGCTCCTGCGGATAAAACATTACTTGCAGGTACTGTACCTATGAATAATTCGTTATTTTCAGGTACTGAACTTAATAATAAAACGTTATTTGCAGGTACTGCATCTACGGATTATACGTTATCTGTAAATACTCTAACAACGGATAAAACATTATTTACAGATTATTTTCGTTCTATGATTTGGCACACTTTTGAGTTCTAGATGACAGAGCATGATTTTAATATTTTTAGTGTTTAATTATCAGTTCATCGAGTAATTAAATTAAATTTATTGCACACAAGTGGTGCCACTTTGTATCAAATTTGAAAATAAATCATTACAAATTTTTTCTTCTTTTTAGTCTTTAATATATAAATAATTTTGTTAATAATAGTGAATTATGATTAGACTAAAAAGTAGAAAATAATTTTTAAAAATATTCTGCTATTTCGTAAAAAAAGTGTGTTTTTAAAAAGTGCTTTTATTCTTTTTAATTTAGAACACTTCTAATTATCAGAAAAGAAATTAGAATAGAAGTTATTTTAAATTTGTTTGAAAATAAACTAAGTTTAGATAAAGTAGTTAAATTAAAGGATATACTGAACTTCAAACAAACATATTTTGAAAGAAATGATCTGAAATAAAAGTTCTGGAAAAGCATCTCTCGATGAGGAAGAGATTCGACTCGATTCGAACCCGCGTTCTGCTTCATGATTCTTCTTCGTGCTCTAACAACTGTACCTACCAGAATCAGCTCAAAGCCTGTGCAGGGATAGTTAGTTACATATCTTTAGCTCAGTGATTTATTAAAGTTTTAAATGACAATTCGGAGATTTTTTCAATGAAAATTTACATTTTGCCAGTGTTGTTATTATATTATTGACTTAGGATCTCCGTTAATTGCATGGGAGTTTCTTAAAATTCTTTGATGATGAGTAAGACCTCCATTAGGATGTGGAGCTCAGCCAAACTATAAATTCAATTTTTGATTAAATATCTGAGTTGCAATATCATCAGTAAATGCTTCAATAAAACTTTTTCTACAGAAAATTAAATCAGATTCATGGGAAATCAGAAGCCAAAACCACATAATATAAATCAAAAGTATTGTGTATTTCGGTCGAAATAATGAAAAATCTCATAAAATAACATTAAATTTCATAATATCAAGCATGAAAAAGAACAATTCTCGAGTTAAAGAAGGCAAAATAGACTCCCAAAAAAGTTCTATCGAAGGAGTATTGAATTTGACAGTACCTGCAAATAACATTTTATTCGTAGGTACAGTACCTGCAAATAAGCACTTCCATTAAAGTCAATCAATTAACTGGTGATTAAGTTCTCCAGATGTAAAATACTTTATTCTCACCGAAAACACATTTATGTTAATATTCAGAACATTAGTACATAAGACGTGAGTGAAAAATCGATTATATAGCAGTGAATCTAGAGGCCTGGCTACACGTTGGGAGCCAAAAATGTCAATTTATTAAAAACATTAAATAAAAACATAAATACACAAAGGATAACATTTAGATTAATTTCTAACTATTACAAAGGGATTTTGGATTTGGGCTGTTTGTAGTTGTTCATTTCGCCATTTCACAGTTCTAGCTGAATCTTTATCGTCGGCGCCTTACCACCAATAGTGGCGCTGTTCTTATTGCGCAGGCGCATTTGTTACAGTCTCCCGCCCTAACCCTGAAGACGTCTCCTCGAGGAGCCAGTCCTATTATCACTAGATGCTGTACAACATCTTTTCGATATTATACGGCATCCAGAATACGAGACAAGATCGTAGAGATATCAGAAAAGTACTCTTGGCAAGTTCCTCGGGATTGGTCCTCTCCTCGGAATGAAGATTGCAAAGGACTATGCATCGATTCAGTGCCGGGCGCACTTTCAGCAGAAACGGAAAAGTTCGTTCTTTCTCAAAAATGAAGAACAGAAACTTAGTGTAGGGCACACTATCATAACTGGAACACAGGGCGTTTCTTCACAAAAATGGTGTAGAAACTCAATGCAGGGCGAACTGACAGCAGGACAGGAGCAGGGCGTTCCTCCGTGAGACGCTCTAGAACAGAAGTTGAGAACAGAATGCATCGCCATTTCCCCTCAGCTAAGGTAGCAGTCGAAATTCCACATTTTTCAATTTCATAAATTGAAACTATTTATCCAACATAAACTTAAATTATTTTCAAAGTTGAAATTTATTTGTTAGTATATTTAATTTAAATAGTGTTCAAGTTCAGAGAGTTTTCAAATCAAATGTTGTTAATTAGACACATTAAGAACAATATAACTTATGCAAATTCTTTTTGTTTCTGATTTTTCCATAAAGTCTAATGTGAACAAGAATGTTGAATAATATTTCAAATAAATGAAATAATACGTAACTTCAAATAAAAGTATACAGTGAGAAATGAAAATCTGCAATTCAATAGAAACAGATATACGATAAAACTAAACATTCAAAATACATGTTTTTTATTTTTCATATAAAAGTTCCATTATACTCGGATCATTAATTCTGAAACTAATAAATTCTAAGCGAATACAGATAAGATTTAAGGTAACTCAATAACGATAAAATACATGACTGTCTTGGGCATTTTTTTGTGGAATACATTCGTTTCCAGACACATTCAATGAATTACAGTTAAATAATAAAATAACAGATTCGGTTTTGATGAATCAGCGGAGTAATTCACGAATAAGAAGCAAAACATGAGCTATTGCCAGAACTTTCATATTAAAGCCTGATGCAGAAATCACTCGCTTCGTATCACAAACACAGCATTTATTTTACATTAAGTAAACAACGATACACATAACTCGGACATATTTGACATTACACAACATAACGAATAAGAAGCAGCACACGAACTGTTGCCAGAACTCTAAACACTAAAAACAAAGTTTTAAAGACAGACGATTAATACTTAAAATCCGGAATACCATCATCGTATAAAATGGTATTTCTAATTATCCTTCACATTTAAAATAGACACATAAAACTAAACCTTGTGTCATGTGGATTGATTTTCATATGAAAACACGAGAATTCAAGAGATACACCCTGTCCCAAAAAATATAGACACAAGCTTAAATTGATATCCGCAAAAAATTAGAAATGATAAATATAATATGTGATTTGTTTGATCATAAGCTCTGTAGGAAGTTTCATTCAAGGTTAATTTATTGAAAAATTTAAAAAAGTGTATTATTTATTTTAATAAATCACAAAATAGAGTTTGCCATAATTATAGATATTAAAATGTTTTATGGATGGATTAAAGTTTAGCAATACTCTTAAAAATGTTAACACTTAATGCTGTTTTCATTACCTTTTTTCACTGCAAATACCCTATTTCCCATTGAAATTATTAAGTTTTCCTTGACTTATGGGATCAGTTCATACTATGCTTTCTCATTTACTATTGTTAACTGCTCCCGTCGAAAAATCTTTGCTCCTATTTTTATACATATTTTGTTCTATCTTTCTCCGCATATTCTCTATAGGATCATGGTCTAGACTAAGTGCAGGAAAAACCGTAATATTGGAAGTATTCTAATGAAATCACAATTTTCTCGAGGTTTTAATATGAAAAAATATTATGTCTTGTTGAAAAACAGAATTGGGTTCACCCATCACCCATTTGTTATTACTAGCCTCAAATGTTGCCCTAATGTTTTCTGATATTCCTTAACATTCAATTCTTACTTCAAAAGATCAAGAACATTTGGCCATTAAATCGAAAGCCAATCGAAGTCATTACTGATCCTACACCTTGTTAACCACAAGAAAAACTTCTTGGTTCACTTCTTAAATCATACCAGCAAAATTTATATCCATTAGATTATTCTAAATACCAGTTTTCTCACCAGTAAATATGGTTGAAACTTAGTATGGTTATTGATTTATGACAAGAAATGTCATTTTCTTAGTTCCATTTGTCGTGCCGTTTTTTGGTGTGCTTTTAAATTAAGCCTCTTCAATATTTTCTTGAAAATGTTTCCTTTAGAGTCTCTTGATCATTCATATGGGAATTGTGTTTGTAGAAACTCAACTTTTTCAATTCAAATGCCGTATTTTTCCTGGATGTCATACTTAAACTCACAAACATGTTTTCTTGTGTCCACCAGACCTTCTCATATTATACTATTAATCAAATTTTTTTTTTCATAACTGTATAAATATTCCCCAAAGATCGCTTTAAAATGGCTTTCGGATGTTTCCCTTTAACTTGTAAATCGAAAACGCTTCAGCAGCCTCCATATCCATGAAATTACAAAAGCACCAAGTTGTAATATTAAAACAACCTAAACAATTATTTTAAGGCTACTTAAGAGATACAAGTAAGATTAAGAGATACTGATGATAATTACTCAAAACAAAAGCTAATAAATAGCCGTCAGTGAAAAAATAATGAGTTTTATCAGAAAATAATAATTAAATATTCTTTTCTATTTAAAAGACGATGTCTATATTTATGGGACAGTCAATTTTTCAATTTTCTACATTTTTTACCATTTTTAATTACTACCTTTTAATTTTTCACATAAATTCGAATAATTCAATGAACAAAAACAAATTACATCACTTCTAAAAGGATATGAATCGTACATAGGTTTGGAATGCCATTTTGGATCCGTGTCTATATTTTTGGGACATGATGTGAAGACATTAACAAATATTTATTTAACTCATATTGACAATCATGAATCTACACTAGTAGTTCGAATGACAGAAAACACAAGTTTGTAATTGGAAAATAAAGTAATTAAATTCAGAATGAATTGTGATGAAAATATTTCCTTTTAAAAATAGAATTTTCACTTTTAAAAAGATTGGATGATTAAAATTGTAGAATAAGAGATGAACATGTATATAGCTCAGAAAGACGAAAAAATAAAAACATGGGCATCTCTCAAAGCTCTCAATACTTTCTTCAACCTGAAAAATAAAAATACAGAAATAAATAAAACACAGCATTTCATAATTAGATATTTATAAAATAGTTTTAATTTTGCTTTTTATGTTCGAAAACTGACATATACCAAGGAGAAATATCACATTTTCCCTCGTCATTTTCCAAAAACTATTGCTGTTCTGTATTCCTAGAATTGCTAACTTTTGATTAATTATTATTTGAAATCAAAATTCAAATGAAAATTTGGATCTGAATTAAGTTAGAAGCGTTACAATGTCGATACCAATATGACATCTCATTTAGGCATAATCTGTTAATAAAAAGTCAATTGAGTTTTCAGATTTCTCAAGGGTATCTACTTAACAGTTTTTTTATGCAAAACAATGAGAAAAAAGGCTACTTTTGTGATTCGATGTTTTAATTCTTTTTTAACATGAGAAAATTTCAGATGTTCAGAAAAAGGATCTACGTACAGAAATGTTTTTAAAATGCTGTAAAATGAGTAAAAGTGCATGCTTCTGAAAGTTGGAGTATTTTAATTGTTCATTTCCAAGTTTCATCCAATGCTTTGAGAATCTGACAAGCCTTTCAATACACTCACTCGATATCTTTTAAGCACTTGAGTAGTGACAACATAGCGTCAAATTTCCCGTAAGGAATATACTTTCCTTTGCTTTAATATTTAAAAAAATTATAATTGCATCAAATATCAGATTTTTTGAAATCACAAACGCATTTTATGTTTTTAAAAATTAAAATAATAATAATTAAAATATGTATTCGGGAGGTGTATTTACTGCAACAGGATCTTAAAGAATAACTGAAGAGTGTTTAATTAAACTATAATGATAATAAATGCGAAAGAATTGTAGAATTTATGATTCAATTTAAGTAAGTATAAATGAGATTAAAGTAAGTGAATATAAGATTACAGTGCAATAGATGCAAAAATAGCGGATTGTATTTGAACTACTTCTCAAAGTATCATAGAATACATTTATAAAAATTCATCTTCTGCACTTTTTTTTTTCGAAATATAATTTTTATCATTTAAATCCATAAATTTTCAATTAAATTCATATCTGTGCTTAACTATAAAAATATTTGAATGAATTATGAACATATCATAATTATTTACACTTTTTTGCTTATTATTCCGTCTGACGATCGCTGTTATCCATTTCTATGTCTAGTGTAATGAACTTAATCAGAAGTGGCCAATGTTCCCAAATGGGAACATTAAAAAAACAAATATGAATATAAATTTTTTTATTCATATTATAATGATTGATATCATTAATCTAAAGCGTAAGAATTTGAAATATGCAAAAAGTATTTAAAAATTAACCAGGATCTGAATTTGTTCTTGAAAGGGTGACAAAATCTTTAATTTTACAGCATGTTTTTTGCTTAAAACAAACAGGGTTGTGAATCAAATTATACGCAACTTACAGAATATGTGACAATATGTTAGAGAAGCAATGTAATAAAATTTGAAGAAAATATTTGTATATTAGAGAAAATATAGGTATCTGTAGTAAATAATTTTTATTGTGCATTTGCAAAATATAACGTAATTTTTCCTTCACAACTTCAAATCCAGATATATGGGGCGATTTATAAAATTTCCGGTTGAATCCCGTCAAGTATAAAGGGTGTTAATGATATACCACGACCAACTTTCATAAAACTCAATGTTACTGCTAGAAGATTTAAGCTAAAAAATATCGGTTTATATGCAAGAACCCTCATAATTAAGCTTATCTTAGAGTGGAACCGAAATTATCCTGGCAATACCAATAACTGAAAACGATTCTGAAACTTAATGGTATTTAATTGGAATTTTTTTACATTTGTTACTGTATACATCTTGCTTTGAATTTCTGAAAGAAAAATTCCGCTAACTTTTGCATATGCGCAGTGAAAAATTATTTACTACACTTGCTTATATTTCCTCTAATATCCTAAGTATTTACTTCAAATTTAAATACAATTCTTCTCTAACATGTTGTCGACTCTTCTATAAGCTTCGTATAATTTTGTTGAAAACGCCCGGTGAGTTTCTAATCATTAACAGCTTTCTGTGAAACAAGGAAGAGTAATAAATCATTTTCTTCTTCATCAATTTCAGATCGGTCTCCTAACTGGCTTCGTGAGAGAATATTAGCTGTAAAATATGATTTCAAGCCTTTTTTAAAGTTTGAAGTTCGAAGAACATCCACCCAGCTTTTCGGGAGATATTCAAAAAATGCGAAAATCCTAAAGTGTTTACCTTATTCTGTCACCCACCCATATATATAGATCTACTTTCATTTTTACAATGTAAAATTGTGTTTCTATAACAATGTAAAATTGTATGAATTTTTTTATTCTGTTATTTTCTCTTAAATATATGAAATTTTAGAAACTTTGGTTTTGGCTTTTTATAGAAGCGAGTGAATAAATTGTGTTAAAATGCCAAATCAACCGCAGTCTAAAATATTCAGAAATAATTATACATCTTTAAGCTTAATGATATAAATGCGCTTTTTTATATGGTGAAAATATTACAACATGAGAAAAAGAAGCCATTAAACCCAAATTAAAATCGTGTGTTACAGTAATCACAAGAGTCAATAATACCACAATACCATGAGTTTGAAAAAAATATATTAATATTTTTAAATCATTGATTATTACCTGACAGATATGTTTATCTGGTAAATTTTATATACCTATAATATGGCTTTATTTGAGCTTTGTCCTTTCTTCACTCACTATGCAAAAACCACTTGAAAATATGAAAAAATGCATGAACGTAATTTTTTTTGTAAAATTGACTCACATGGTTTCTGGAAGAAACGATTCATTTAAAATGTCACAGACTTAAATTGAAACTTGAACTTTTGACATATTCTTCTTCAATTTTAAACAAATAAAATTCTGAAAATATATTATTAAACATTTTAGGAAAAAAGATACATATATCCTCTTTTAGTATGCAGTAGCTATACGTTAAAGTTAATTCACAACGTGTTCCTGTTAATTTACAGTATAATATTCCGTGTAGCGTAGGCTTCAAATTAAATCAACTAACTCTCATCGTCTGATTTCGATATTAGAATAAGTTCACCCGAAACAGCGCTTTATGTCACACATATTCCCTAAAGTCAGGTCTATTTCGATGAACTAGAAGTGGAAACCTTTACATCCATAGAACAAACCATCAGTTGTTCAATGTCGGAGAGAAATCTGGTTCTCTTTAATTCAATGTGTCTCTCACGAAGAAACTCGATGCAAATTTTATTAACATGCTTCGTACCAGTGAGAGACATTCATGGTCAATATTTTCAATTAATGGAACATTTACTCAAGCTTTGTGCTTACAGAATTAGTAAGAGATGTTTGCACAGGAAATTAATGAATGGATATGCAAATAGGACGTAAACAAAGATACCATATTCTGAAATGTGTTCAGTTCATTGTAAGCGGACTATTATTTTAAAAATATTATTATAGATTCTGTATGCGGAACTTTTCAGACCTCATTTGCATGCATGGAGTTTGTTTTCTGCTAAAAAGTATTTTTTTAAAATATTAAAATTATTTATCTAGAAAACACTAATTTGTATGTATATTAATGCTTTTATTCGGACACTGTTCAAAATTATTCTTCCAATTTTTCATATGACAAATAAAAATGAATAAAAAAATATTTTATTCGACAATATTTACATCTGGAAATTCTTACATTAATTAAAATTAAAGTAAAGTGTCATATTTTGTCAAAGTACTGTTATTAAATAATTAAGGAGATATTCTTTAACGGTTATCTAGATTTATATGAAATATTTTTTTATTTTTCAAGTTTTATTCATAACTAGTTGATCAGGTACAGAGGATCTGTGCTCTAGATACCGTATGTATATAAGTCTCAATGCAAAGTCTCTAATATATACTGGTGGTATGAGAAATTAGAGGGAACTGGAAATGTAAATCAGTGAGGGAGACTTTAACTTCTTAATTGCTCATATCAACGCTTAATAGAGTTCTTACTTGGATACCGACAATTTTGATACTTTAACCGAATAATGTTTTGAAATGTTACATTTGCTTTGCTTTCGTGGAGCCAGAAATGCGCCAGACGTCCCTTCTACTGCATGGTAGCCATTTTGATATTTGCGTTCGATTGCTCAACTTAAGTTACCACAAAGGTCCTTAAAGTTTGATATAAATTATGGTTTCATTTTAACGAGTTTTTGTTTACCTCTGTCGTTCCACCACTGTCTTAATTTCCTTTAACAATGACACTACTTTCAAATTTGTTTGCTCCAGTATAGTCATATAAATTCCTCTTGCGTCACAAAATGTCTAAATACCTGGAGAACAGCAACGTTGATTGGCTCAAAGAAATTGATATGACAGCATTAGCCATATACACTTTATACGGGTAGGAATTGATCATTTTATAATTTATTGATAACTAGTAATGTGAAATGTATGCAAGAAAATGATGTTCAATCGCTTTTGCCACCTAAGTGAGGATTCACCTTAAGTGATATCGGAACCATTCATTCATCCGAGGAAATGTATGCTGTCAGTGCAACGAGAGTTGTAAGATTTAATGTTTTCTGAACTCCTGCCAAAGAACTAAACAATAAATTCCGATTAGTAATGTCAAATGCCAATTTTACCGTTTTATCACCCGTAATTGACCGTGCTATCAGAAATTATGAAGCTCATTGAAAGATCGTCGCATACCTTAGAACAAAATGGTCCATATATAATTAGTTAATCTTGTTTTTTATGAAAGAGAATGAACTTTGTAAAAGAAAGAAAAAGTACGTCTCGACTTTTCTAACAACCCAACAGTAAGCCTTATTAAGTACTGAAAAATATGCTGTAAGTGGTGGTGGATTTTGTTAGCTTATACGATAGTTTTTATGTGGAAAATTTTAATTATAATTTGTTGGGTTTTTTTCCATCTCGAAACGATATCCGTGGCATATTTAAACTACAAATACTAACAAACTGTTATATAAATTACCAAATAACTTTCAAAAGAAATTTGATAGATAAGATAATTTAAGTACAATTTGTTAAAGCAGGTAAATTTCTAAATTTATCTTCGTAAAAATTAAAATATCCCCAAAGTATCCAAATTTTTAATGATTGCTATGAAAAATTTATTATGATGACTTTATATTATTCACGGTATTCAAAATTTATGATCAGTTTTATAAACACTGTTTAGAATTACAATGAAGTACTGGAATAAAAGAGACAGAAGTAAACTATTGTCAAGTGGGTACTTTAAAATTCACAGTTACTGAAAAGTTTGGATCTGCTTGAAAGCTAGAATGATTGAAGAACTCTCATTTATTTTCGAATTTCGGATTTTTTCTGTTCTTCATTTCGCTTTTCATTGTCAGGAAAAATCCATGCATCGAAAGCTTGTAGAATTTCACCCGAGAAATAAGATTTGAAATGAGAATTATTCTTGAACACGTTTACTGCTGAGACAATTTGAAAGGCACTTTTCCCTACCTTGATATGCCCATTTGCCTACTCAGAAGTACGCGATTCACTGATATTTTACTAACATTTTGGAACCAATAATTTTCATAAAAAGTGAAAATACTCTTCCCCATAAACATAAATTCTCGAAATTTTCAATGAATAAACAACACGTGTTCATTATCTTTTATACAAAAGAGTATTCTTATGCTGCAATGTCTTCTGTATCTTACGTTTTATCAATATTTTTTTATATTTCTCTATATATATCTGCGATGGATTATGTATCAGAAACTCAGAAGTGGATAAATTTGCTGTGATTTAGCAATTTCCATGCTCTGCATAATACTGAAGGGAAAAGGATTCAGAATAAATTGCCTTACTTTATATTTTGTAACGCTTATATAGCGTATTCATCTTCTCCTGTTACTTGTTTATTGGCTTGGGAGAGAATTTCCAGGATAATCTAAAAGAAACAATACAAAATGATTATTAAAAGCGTAAATAGTCTGACAGAATTTTAATTGAAAATTATTATTATTACAGAAGTTGGTTAGATGGATTTTTTTATTTCACGGCTGTTTATGAAAATTTCTTCGAATTTACCATTCTGGTGTAGAAGTTTTGTATTAACAGAAAAATAACAACCCATATATGAAAAAAAATTATAAAATTGAGTTAATCTTAAAATAGAACGCAAAATTCATCAATTACTATACAAATGGCGTGCATAGATATATTAATTATGTTTAATTTGAACCGCTTATTCATTTTTTTCTTAATAAAAAGAATTAATAAATCAAATTTTTTCCGAAGATGTTCCTGTGTCATTTTATCTTGCATTTTCTCATAAATTAGTAAAAATAAAATTTAAGTAACTGCTGGAAATTAATTAGAGTTTCGAAATGTAATTTTAAAAGCTTTCAAGTTTATAGTCTTTTTGAAAAAATCCATCAAATGACCTGAAGAAGAAATTACAGTTGTTTTTAACTCAAACAAATGCAGCGTTAAGGAAACCGATTTTGGATAGCGATTGCAGAAAGAGAGATAACTTAAATTAGAAGAATTATTGCCTCATCATAAAGAATTACTTTTTCAGAGAAGGGTTTTTTAATAGCTGCAAGTGCTTAGAGGTTAGGGATTAAAAATGATTTAATCGACCCTTAATTTCGAACCTAAACAAATGACATTTTGTTGGAAAGTTCTCATCCGTGCATTCTCTTTCATCCTCATAGCTCAAATACTTATGAATTTAGAGGCGGGCTTTGCTTATACCTCCAGACAAAATGAGTCTACCATCGCTTTCCGGCTTGCCGACAATAATTTTTAAAAATTAAATTATCAATTGTGTTCACATTGTCTAATCGTGTTAAGTTGATATTCATTTGCAGAGCAAATAGAAATTCTTCTATATTTATTTAAGCGCCTTAAGCCGAAATCGTACAATTTTGAGTGCTGTGTTAATCGAGATGTAATTACACTTACTTCCTCTTGCGAACGATTAAGGGCTTGTTTTTGACGTAGACTTACGTCTTCCCATAGCGGTCTAATGGTGTGTCGGGAAAGGAAAACATTATGACACTTTTCGCGCTAAAGTTAAACGCTTATAGCTCCGCAACCAAATAACATAGAGAATTGGTTTTAGTTTCATTTAACAGAGAAAGGAAGAGATTGAAGATTGCAAAAAAGAATTTTAGAATTTGGCATTACGGTTTAGTCACAATCGAGCTGCAAAGTTGGTGAAAATCACGAACATTTTGATGACGTCACAGCGACCAATGCGCGCGCACGCAGACTAAGTCAATTCATTCATTGATCGTGCGACATATTGCTCAAGAGTTGTTGAATTACGCCGAATTTTGTGCTAAAGTTAAACGCTTATAGCTCCGCAATCGAATAACACAGAGAGTTGGCCGTAGTTTCATTTAACAGAGAAAGGTAAGCATTGAAGATTGCAAAAATAATTTTAGAATTTATAATTACTGTTTAGTCAAAGTCAAATTGCAAATTTGGTAAAAATCACCAAGAATTTTACATAGTCACACTAGACTATTAGTCGTTATAGACTATAGAGTTAATAGTCACATAGAGCTACTCTAATCACAGAAAGTCACAGATGAGTAAGGTTATAAGTCTACGCCCCTCAATCCCAGCGGCCGTTCCGCAGACAGCCTCCCTCTATTTTTTTTCGCAATTTTGTAGTGCTTTGCCAAGCGCGTTGCTAAGTATCGAAATTTGTCTCTAAATGCTTACTCTTCCCAATAGAATTTTATTTTATTTGAAATCTAATTTACTAACAAAGCGCTTAAAAGATATTTTTTTTTAAAAAAGCACTTGTTTGCCAAGCAAATAACTGCGTGTTATGATTAATAATTGTGGAGGGACATTTTAAAATAGAGAAATTCTAATTTTGTGCAACAAACTCAAAAGATAGGTTTTATGAGCTTTATAACACGAAGCCTATTTATAAACTTTTGATTTCATGCAATGAATGTCAGCAAAATAATAATGTAACATTTGTAAAATTACAAGATGAGACATTCAAAATTGAGAAATACTAATCAATATTATCTGATTCCATGAGTCTGAAGTTAACACAATATATTTTGCCGGTAGATAAAGAATGTATTTCTTCCTAAATCCTGTCATCATTAGTTGCTTTAGATACAGACGGCTAATTGCTATTTAAACATGTCAAAACTATATACTCTCCTAAATTGAATAACACGTCACTCCATCAATGATATTTTTAGGATAAATTATGATTTTTTATAGTTTGTTTTGATTTTCGCCATTAACTAGAATATCCTGAGGTAGACATCATATCTGAAATTTCATGATATTTTTATTTTATTATAAGAAAATATTTTTCCTCGTAAAATATCAGACTAATATTATAAACGGAAATTTGTGTAATAAATTAGATGTTGGGTAGATTATATTTAAATACAAATATTTATGATTATAATATGGTACGGAATAAACTTTAAAACTGTTTAATTTTAATGAAAACATGATGTGAAGTAAATATTTCAAATAGTTAATGCAATAAGACAGATAAGGCATGACATACCCTGTTGGGAATAGTTATAAACTCATGAAATTTTCATTTTGTTTTAATTTTAATTTAACTCAGTTTAATTTTGCTTTAATAAAATAATTCTGAATAATCACAAAATCGCATCTAAATTTAGTATAAATTTAAAAAAAATGTTATAAGAAAATGTGCAACTTTAAAATTTTAGCATTACGAGGAATCTGGAGAAAACTATAAACACAAAGTTATAAAATAAAAATATTTATACTTATGCAATAAATTTGGGGCATTCTGATTGGTTAACTATGCTTGCCAAGTGGAAAAATGAACATTGTAAAATTGTCGAAATCGGTCCAGTCATTCAGGCTTGGGAGTCAGGTTTTTCGCCATAGAGAATGTGCATTGAAGTAGCGTTTTTGCGATTTTATGAAAATGAAGCGTGTCAGTATGGAGACGACCACTTATTATATACGATCATGATCTTTTATATGAAATAAAAATTGTAGAAATCGGCCCTGTGGTTGCGGCTATTTCTCCCTATATGCACGCTGAAATTCTTTACATATTCCCTGAAGAGAGATTTTCATGTTAGAGGAGAACATTGACAGTGTCTCCCAGTCCCAACCACTGGACCGGTTTCTACAATTTTCGTTTCATATGAAAGAATGTAACACCTATGCAGATATTAAATGGCCCTCTTCCCCACCTCACCCTCCATTTTTGAGAGAAATAAGTCCCAAAAACGCTACTTCACTAGACATTTTTTATCGAGAAAAACCTTTGACTCTCCAGCCTAAACGACTGGTCCGATTCCGTCAATTTTTTTCGTCAAATCAATTTCCAAATTTGCAGGCATAGTGAATCAATCAGAATACCTCATATTTATAGTCCAGGTTAAATTTTTTATTTTATTGTGTCCATATTTCATGCAATACAAAAATTTTAATGTTGCAAATTTTCTTAGCATTAACAACGTTTTTTCGTTTAACATTAATTCTTTTCATCGTTGTGTGATACCAAATTTAGATGTTTTTGTAATTATTGAGCATTATTTTATTAAATCAAAATTAAACTGAGTTAAATAAATATTAAAACAAAATTAAAATTTATTGAGTTTATAATTATGTCCACTAGTGTATAAATGAAGCCAAAAAAATTACAGCATAGACTTATGCAGTTAAATAAACTGTTACCTTAAATATATGGTGATAAAAATGTTGAGATCTAAAATAAAGATTTTTGATTTATAACAAAAATTAGGGTTCTAGTTAAATAGATGAATAAATTGTTGCTTAACACCCATTATTACGCATAAAAAATTGTAATATACAATTTTTTTAGTGGATTTTGTTACCAGATTCACCAGAAACGTAAGCTACTGTAAAAGACATTTCTTACAAGCATCCAAGAAAACGAAACTCGCATGATTTAAAATAAGATTATATTAAAATGGAACACATAATGGAATTTAGAAGTATCTGTACTTTAATTAGAAGCAAAAAGTACACTGTGATTAGGTTAATCAAAAACCTTTGCAAATTATTTAAAATTTTCCTGTTTTATTCACAGTTTTAATATAATCGAATCTGTGAAAATGGAAACTGACGTTGAATTATGGAGGGTTCTTACTTCTTGTTTAGCGATGCGTCTTGATATATGCATATCTTTTCTGCTGCCGAAGTATTTTTATTTGCGAATCGATTATATAAAAATGGAGCTTAGCTCTTTTCTCCGGCTGTTTATTTTCTAAGACTCCTGTTATCCAAAACTTCGGAGTTAATACCATTCTATTTCTTAAAAATGATTCACAAAGGATGTTTTCAGTGAATTCCATTTTTCCATCCAGAATTTCTATCCATAAAATTACTGTAGACATCAATGATGATATGAATGGAAAAATAATCAGAAAAATATTATGAAAATTTATATTAAAAAATAAAAGAAAATTAGGAGTTATTTGAAGATTAAGAACCCCCACTCCTCCAAAAAAAATTCAACATAGGGAAACTGTTAACACATTAGCACCGAAGAGTTTTTGAAATTAATCATGAACGCGCACAAAGAATAATGATTTTGAAATTTCCAATTTTATATAATCTTCAGTTCAAATACAAAAATAGCTCATGGTAGGGAATGCGTATGTTTCTCTGCTCTCCTCTTTCATGACAAACATAAGAAAGGCGCAGGTCGGGTCCTCGCCGTAGATTTTTCATGAAGACGTCGGGATAAAATCATGAAACAAGTGTTTCGTATTAATATGTAATTTAATTATCAATCTCTTTAATACAATATTTACACATAGTAGTATAATGGTTACAGAATAGATAAATCACAAGCTACCACCGACTCTTGCTACATGCGATAAACTTGTGATTTATCTTATTATTTTTATGACTTGTGATTGCGAAAAATTTACGGAGCCGACCCGAGCTGCGCCTTACTTATGTTTTATTTAGAGTAGTTTCTGATGGCGCCATCTGTTGACAGTATATATAACTAAATTTCGCTTGTGAGCAGAAAAACATTATTCACTACAAATGCTCATATTTCCCGTAACATTCAAATTTTTGAATTGAAATTTTAAGACAATGTTTCTTTTACGTATTGTCAAGTATTCGGTAAGTTTCGTATAATTCGAAAGAAAATTCTGCATGCTATAATAAAAATACATACAGAGTTTGTAATTTTCAATTTAACACCGATTTTTACTTATATTCTGATTAATATTTTTATTATCTCACTTTGGGTCCTAGTAATACTCCTCAAGATCTTTAAAATGACACCAGAATCAACCTCCTAGCTAAACGCGTTTCCACGCTACACTTATTTATAGCCTTACATAAAGCTAATTCATAACAATCACGCGGATGCGCCTACACTGGTACGATGGCGTCACAGGCAAAACAAATACTATGAAAAAATTCTTACAGATATGATCTATCTGTTGTGGGGACAACGATTCGTTTCGCATTATTAGTCTCGCAGTAATCAGCGATTCAAATCTGACGGTTCGACCGTCTATCACTGTAACGAGCGGAAAGACGCTTTCACATCAAAAATATTCCGCTTTTCACTTGTTTCTACTTAAACCTTATATAATTGACCTTATATACTTGACTTACTTATATACTTACTTCACCTTATGTAATTCAGGAATGTCGACAATACTTCTCAACAACTCGGAACTAATTTTGCTATGTCTTTTACAGAAGTTATAACAGTTGAATTTCCCAATTCACTTTCAAATAATGTCACTGTTCAAATAATGTCCTCTAACGGCCACATATGACGATTTCGTGAATCTGCTTCTGTTTGAAACTGATTTATTTTGGCACGCATGACCTCCCCAAAAATCATATCAATATCTTTGCGAATCACCTAGTATATCATTACGCATTATACAAGATGTTGGGAGTGATCTTTCTAGAAGTTTGATTTATACTTACTAACCTGATTTAATGGACATTCACTGATGAGACAAGTTTCAACTCCTTCAAATGCTTGAACTGAAAGAAGAAAAAAAAGAGAATAAAATATTCCTTATAGATAAAGAATACATAGAAATAATAAGTAACCAAAGAAATGCAGGGTGTTTCTTTAACCCGTCATCACAAGCATGGGGTCTTTTTGACCCCACTCTTTCTCTTTTGTTAAAAAATTATAGGAATTTCTAAACACTTGCTCCTGTTACTTCCTGTACCTTCATGGGGGAGCTAGAAGAAGAGGATAAGAAGGCCAAAACCGGTGAAACGGGGTTTTTCACTTTTTACTAGGGCGTTGGGGTCAAACTGACCCTTGCGTGTTCTAACGTTTCAGTTTAATTTAACGTTATGGCTATGGAAATGTTTGACCGTGAGTAGCGGAGAAGAAAATGATACAGAAAAGGATACAAGTTCAACTTTCCTTTTTCTTATTTTAAAAATCGCATTTGTGTCTTAAACACAAGTTATTTTTATGAAAAACTGTTCTTATACTTTGAACATATTTTATTTTTGTACAAACAGGCAATAAAATAAGGAGTAGGTGTCTAACAATTTGGGTCAGAATGTCTCCGCGTATATGATAACTTTTCAAAAAGGTGCGTGTGCTGAAGGGATAAACTGACACTACTCAGAGTCATATTTAGCTAGATCTATGAGCTGAAATGTCAACAAATTTGGTAAGAGGACTACTGAAAAGGTAGGGTGAAAAACAAATCCCGAAAGTCGTCGATCTGAGAAAATGTGGCGCTGTTATAGTCTACAGAACTTAGAATTAGGCAAATAAAAACAATGAAGAAATTTCAGTGCAACACAGCTATACTGGAGCAAATGAACTTCCACAAATGGTTACAGAGATGATATTTCAGTGCACCGTAGCACTTTATTCAGTACAAGCACTTCCTCGGCGAGGGCGTGGGACTCTATGAATGTAACCATCCTTCTCGTGGACTACACATTTTATGTTGTGCGCAATATTCTCGACGGCCGAACTTAATATGTCACCAGGAATGTTCAGCACAGCTTGTGATCCTTTAAGGTCTTCAAGATTAGGACCCCATTAATATAGACCTTGAAATTCAAATAATACCAAGGCAAAAAGTCACATGGGGTTATATCCGGGGAGAATGGACATGGAGAATGCTGTTTACAGGATGCAATGTGTGGTCCACGAGAAGGGTGGTCACATTGAACGCGGTATATGCCAACGTCGAGGAAGTGCTTTTATTGAAAAAAGTGCTATAGTGCAATGAAATATTATCTCTGTAACCATTTGGGGAATTTATTTGCTGTATTAAGGCTATGTTCAGAGATTTAAAGTAAAAAAATGCTACAAAGATTCTGCGTAATTTTTAGACATTCGTGCCACTATTTTTTCGATTGAAAATGATTCATATTATCATTCAATTCGACACTTATTACCTTCAAACTTGGAATGCCCATGATCCATGACTAAAGAAGTGTCATTGAAAATTCATATTATCCACTTTAATTCATCACTAGAGTATTTAATCACTAGAATTGTTTTCTAATGTAATTAAAGCCAAAATTGTGTTATGAACAATAAAATGATTTTATTCAAATATACTTTTAAATAAATTATTGTTTTAAACATGTTCTTAATGTTAGCAATACTGAAATTATCGTCGAACTAGTTTTATTATATAACAATGTGAACGAAACTGAGACTGCTTTGAATAAACTACATTTTGAACATATCAGAGATTTTTAAGTTGGTTTTACCAATTATTTCAAGAAAAGCTTTTGTTGCGCGAGAGGTGAAAAATGATTTGGAATGTCATTAATATTTTTATTGCTTAAGAAGAGAGTTCTAAAAATTTAGTCTGACTAAGCAACGTTTTTGTAAATAAAATGTAAATAGACTGTATTAAATTATTTTTATATTACGAAAGGATATATTCTTTCGTCTGATGTCACTAATGTTAATATGAATTCTTTTGATATTTATGTATGAATGAGACAGATAGTGAATTAAAGTGATATCTTGGCTAACTGCAGATAGTATGGAATTCCGGGATTCTCGTTATTCCATAATTTAACACCAAACTACACTTGTTACTCAAATAATTTAATGTTTTAAAATGAGTTGTCCCATGTGAAATATTTTATTCTTGTGCAACTTTGAGACTATGTCTGTATTTTTCTACTAATTGTGATTATTGATGCTTTTGTGTCCTGTGTCGCGTTTTCTATTCTTGTTAATTGTTTTGCATATCCTTTGGGACTTTTGGGGTACTTTGCACCCTAGCTTCCTGCCCATGGGGCTTTTCACATAGGTTCTTTGTGTTTCTTTGATGTGTTTAGTGTGTTTTCTGTGTTTGTTTTGATGTGTTTGGTGTGTTTTTTGTGTTTGATTTGATGTGTTTGGTGTGTTTTTTGTGTTTGATTCGATGTGTTTGGTGTGTGTTTTGTGTTTGATTTTGGTTTTAAAATATGTTCGGTGTGTTTTTATGTTTGATTTTGGTTTTTAAATATAATTGGTTGTTTTGTTCTTTGAAATGTCACAATTTCTTTGGCTCTTGCTCCAGACGGGCAAATTTTAATTGTATTAATTTTCTTTGTTGTATAATTTCAATTATCTTGTAATCCTTACCTACGCCCAGTCTGGCGTTGATGTTGTTGTACAAGTTTGAAACTCAATAAATGCTGTCTTGGGGCTGGTTGACCGCGGTGTCTCTGGAGTCAGAGGCATTCCACAGAGGTCCTTGTGGGTCTTACACCTTAGAGGGTAAGTCGGCCGTCGTGGGGTACTTGACTTGACTTGTCACTCCCGGTAAATTAAATAAAGTTTAGATCTGCTTCTCTTTCATCTGTTATTATGAATTAACGAAGTTCACCCTGTAATCCTCTTCTCCTTTTCAAAATTGATTTTAAAAAATCAAACCAAACTTGCAAGTATCTTTGGCTCAAGTACAAATTGTTTAAACTGGCCTTTTTTAAGTAACTGACAAACAAGTGTTTTTCGTTTTTGAAAGATATAGTAAAGATATGGGAATACATATCAAGTAGCGATAATAGTTAGACTTTAGAAGATATACTTTTAAAGTTTGTGTTATCTTGGGGGAGATGAACTGGTTGGATAAGATCATTGCCATTGCATTCATAATCGCACAAATTGCCCAACTTTAATACGAAAATTGTGGATTTGGATCATGCCGACATATTTCTAAAATAAATCTCGATTAAGACTGAAATTTTATTTTATTGCCATTTAGAATGCATTTTATAACATTTATATTATCTGAATGCTTTTTTGGTGTTTTGTAAAAATGCAGTAAAACACCTTCTGTTTTACTCATAAGCAATTTACAAGACTATTAGACATTATTTTTCTTTATCAGTAAAAGATGTAAAAATTTCACCATAATAGTTATTCTTCAGAAAATTTTAAAAATTAATGTAAAGTTGTTAATACTATTTAAAATAGTAATTGCAGAAAATTCACATATTTAAAAACTTTTTCATTTCTTGGGACTTCTTGAATGACAAAAAAGAACAAGTTTTTCAGAATTTTAAGTATTTGAAGAACAGACAGAAATCTCGAGGAGGACTGAAATTTTATTGCTATTTATAGTATAATTTATGCAATTTAATTTATTTAAATACATTTTAGGTGTTCTACAAAAATGCAGCAAAACGCCTTCTGTTTTACTCACTATCCAATTACAACTTTAGGCATTATTATTCTTTACAGTAAGAGATGTAAAAATTTTACAATAATAGTTATTCTTCAAAAACTTGAAAATTTTCCTGTAAAGCTATTAATTCTATTTAAAATAGCAATAAAAGAAAAATCACGTGTTTAAAAGCTTTTTAAATTCTTGGAGCTTCCTGCATATCAAAAAAAAAAGAAAACGTTTTTCAGAGTTTCAAGTATTTGAAGAACAGGAAGAAAAAATGGCATTTCTTTGAAGTTTTCTTTCTGTAACCCTGGTAGCAATAAAAAACCCCTCAATATATATATATATATATATATATATATATATATATATATATATATATATATATAGAAATGCCTAATCCTTCATTCTCCGAAGCGAAAACTCTTCCTGTTCGACGGGTTGGTTTCTACTCTATTTTGAACTAAAAATCATTCATCCCTGGCTGAAGTCCATCATATGCAGAGGATCTTATAGCTCTCATATCAAAGAATTCTTTCATTCAGAGATTAAGGTTGTTTTCGAGTTTCGAATTTCTGTTTATTTTAATAACCCAAAACCATAAACTGTTTATTAGGTAAAATTAAACTAGAAAGATATGTCATAAGAAAAAATCATAATAAACTATTACATGAAATGTATGTGATTTTAATGATTTAGATGAGTTAGTGCAGATTTACTTCAGTTTTTAAGTAATTCTCAAAGTCGGGGCAAGGAATTTTTAGCAGTATTTTTTAAATAACTAATGGCATTTTGCATCAAAATTTCAAGACAATTCATATACAGAAAAGTGGCGGAAAATGTTAGAAAATAAATGAATCTCAAAGAGCGTTTTTGATGGATTCACTAAAAATATGAAATGAATGGTTCTAAAGCTAAACTACTAGTAACGAAAATATAATTTTCAGAATTTAAGGTGTTGCAAAAACTCTCAAATGTTTGCAAATTGCAATTACTACTTCAATAGATATTTTAACTTCACCTTTTTTATAATTATTATTTTATTTTTCTGTAATAAGTGTATTTATTTTTATATCACACTCCTTTATTATTAAAACCTTTATTATTTCATATAACTTGTTTCGTGTTTGTACAAATGAAATTTGTACAAACACGAAATTCATTTCATGAATTTCGTGCGATTTAGTTTAGACAATGAACAAATTCACGCAGATTTCAAAATACATTTAATCAATTTTAATAACAAGACTTCAGTGTAATGTGCTACATGTGCATATGCAATATTATAAAAATAAATGTTGACTTGAGTATACTGCAATTCATTAAGAGATTAAAAACGAAATTAAAATTGTCTCAAAAGTTTAGGAAAAAGTGAAATGAAATTAAAATAAAAAGGATTTGAAACCTGATTGCGCATCCATTCTTGTTGATTAGTTAACAAATAAGAGTTTCCATCGAAGAAACTAAATCTTCCATGGTTTGGGGCTCGAGTTCGTAACATATCTCTTGAGTTCGTTTATAGAAAAGTATTGTCTGCCATTGCTTTAAACTTTGCGACACATTATGCCCAAAACATTATCTTTTATGTTAAGATCTGAGCTACATGCTGGCCAGTCGAGAACATTTATATACTGAGAATTAAACCAGACTTTTGTGTTGTTTGTAGTATGAATCGAAGCGTTGTCTTGTTGAAATTCCCACTAAGGGCCACCTAGAAGCTCAGCTAATGGCAGCAGGTCATCCTTCAATATCTTAGTATAATGTTATCCCAGATAGCACGTAAGTTTGCAGCAAGTTTGATTTTGACTTGATATTCCCTTGTCATGGCAAAATTTGACGCGTCAAACTTGAAGCGAACTTGTAGCAAGTTCGCTGTGACAACTAGCGCCACCCTCGCTTGGAACGCATTTGCTGCAAGTTCGACGTGACAAATAGCGCCACCTCCCTTGCAAATCAAACTTGCTGCAAGTTTGCAAAACAAGCTTGATGCAAACACAGCACAAAGAGATAATTATCTTTGTCTCTGTTTTAAAAAAAACATCAGATTTTTAATAGCATCTCCTAGACCGTCCTTCTTTTTATTAATTCAATAAATCAATGATAACTTGTAAGAAAACTAACTTTTTTATAAAACAATTTTGAAACATTTTCCATCCTTTTACTAAATATATCGCTCGCACTTTAAAGAAAACTTTATCGCCTTTTTCTTAATGTTGAAATTTTAACGTTTATAAACAAAATTAAATCTAAAAAACAGTCAATGTTTGTTGAAAAATAGTAACTGAGACATTTTGTCCCATTTTAAAGTAATTAGTTTTGAACTCTAATTTCATAATTTATTCTACTAGCAAAACGTAGTTATTAGCGAAAATTGCTCTCTCTTTGACTTCAAATCATATTCTCAACTCAGAAAATTAATGAAATCTAGAAAAAAGTTTAAAATAAATTGTATACGCATCGAATCGAACAATGTATTAGCGAAATCTATCTTCTCCTCTCGTAGCCGCGTTGGTCGAGTGTTTTAGACCTCAGGTTACCAAGCGGTAGGTCGCGAGTTTTATCCCGTGTTATGTTCGTACTCTGTTTCTGCTATAATTGGAAATGAGTTTGCAATGCAAGCTTGCTGCAAGTTCGTCCCATGGTGACTTCGAAGCTTGCGTTAAGTTGTTGCAAACTTGTTTCACACTTGCACTCTTGTCGTGCCAAATTTGCTGTAAGCTTGCAGATTTGCAGTGCAAGTCTGCTGCAAATTTGCTGCAAACTAAAATTGTTATCTGGGATGATGTTTGTCGACCAGTGGTAAAGTGGAAAGAAATTTGTTCCTTGTAGAAAAGGACTGCCCAAACCATCACCGATCCATCACCTTGTCTGCGACTAAAAAAGCGCCGAGGTTCCTTGCGCAAGTCATGCAAGTACGATGCCCAGCCATCTGGACTATCCAGATTCCACTTTTGTTTCATCGCCAAATATTACTGATTGCCATTTAGGTCCATATGACATATGATGTCGAGCCCATAATTTGTGAATTATGATTTGGCTTCAAAGCTGATTTCTATTTCATTTGGCAATGAACCATTGTTGCTGTTTCCAAAATTCATCTACAAATCGTATTCTTTGATACCGAGAGTTCCGATGACCTTTGAATTTCACAAACAGTCATTTGTTGGGTGCTCGCCAGTCTTTGGATATGACGATCATCGCGTCGTCGTACGCAGGCTCCCAGATCAGCGTTTTACTTTATATATGCATCCACAAAAAAAAAACTCGATGAATACATTTCTTTGATCGATTAATAAGAGCCGAAATTTCCGAAACGAGCTCATCTTCAGCTTTCACCTTCCAAATCTTCGTAACCTCATTCATTTGAATTTCCTTCGCTCGCAACATCTTTATTACGAAGTGTTATCGTTTGAAGAACTGAAGTATTCGGAGTATGTGACGTCATTTCTTTGAAATTTGCTTATGCTAATAAAAATTTGCAGAAATTCGTAATCGTGTCTAAACTTTTGCAACAAGTAATTTTTTGTTTTCATCCAAAAAATTTGTATTATAGAAAATAAAACTTGTGTTTTGATTACAGAATTTTAAAAGAGTTTTTGAATATTTTTAAAGGCTTTTGTAATTCAGCTATCACAATTCTAAATTTTAAAGCCGAATGACGAAAATGTATTAAAATGATATAAATGTAAAACAAAAGTAAAAAAAGAAAGAGTATAGATAAGAAACAAAAGATTTAAACAATAACGATAACAATACACCTTTTTGCGTGCTCAACTCAACAGCATCAATTTCAGCAACATTTAATTAATTTATGACTAATTAATTTATGGTTAATATCTATGTTAAATATAACTGTAAATGTATTAACATTTACATCGCAGTGTATTAGAGTTTTAAAAGTTTTATGACTTAAGTATTTTCCTAGATGAATTCAAATCAGCAATCAGAAGTGTTACAGGAACTAAATTTATTAATTAATGATAATTTTTAATTACAGGTGGGAAATGGCAATATACTATTTTAACATTTTAGGATCTTAATAATTATTTAATCGATTGATATGGACAAATTCTTGATTCTATACTAACGATGTCACCTGGGAGTGAAATTGGGGAAAAATTGGTTCCTAAATGAAATAATATTTCTAGAAATGAGTTATAAATTTAAAACAAAAAAAAAATAGAAAATAATTAAAAATAGAGATTCTTCTTTTTAGTACATTAATAAAAATGTACTATTAAAACCATTTTTATTAAATTTATTTAACTCTACTTTATGCATGTTTGGAGGAACAGAATTCTGTCCAAGTTTATTCATTTATTTATTTTTTGAATTATAAGTTCATATTCTAGAGTTCGGAAATTTTTTTGCAATGTGCGGTCCCAGTTCCAATATTATAATAAGTAAATATTTTCAGAACTTAAATATGAATTGATTAATTTATTTTGACCCCATACGACCGACCGCTATATAAATATGCATTTGAAAAAAATGTAAACTACAAAATTTCGTAATACTTTTAATAATGTATTATTAAAAAGATTAAAAACTAAATAGCATATCACTTATGAATAATTATTAATAAAAACAGTTTCTTTTCCAAAGCGTGTATTTATTAGTGAAATAAAAAAAAGTTGAAATTTTATCTCTATCAAAAGTCTAGAAGTCGAAACAAAACTTCTACAAGCGTGAGATGTTGAAAACAATGCGTTAAAGATATCAAGCCTTTATAAGTATCATACGAAAGGAAAATTTTGACTAATTCATTAAAAATTAAAATAAGTAAGTTCATTCACTAAAAATCACTTCATAAATTTATTAAGAAGTGATTAAAATTCAAATTGCTTAGAACAATTCTAACACCTTCCCGCGATTTTATTATTATTATTTTATCATCAAAGGTTTGATAAAAAAATCATTATCCCGCTTTTTAACACATTAATTAAAGGAATTTTTTTAAAAAAATTATAAATTTTAATTATTTTGTTAAGATTATTTCAAAATAACTTTTTGCTACATATAAATTGTCACTGTTTCCAGAAAAAATTTAATTGTTGTTTTTCTTAGTTATTCTACATTGAAAAGCTTATCAATTTATGTTATTTGATGGAATAAAAACTGAATAGATAAATACATAAAAATAGTAAAGAGCATTGCTAGTAAAGTACAAGCAATTTATTTAAATATTTTTTGCTAAAACAATTTACTCTAACAGATTTTGTTTTACTTACTTTTTGCCACCGCCGTGAATAACCCTGACATAGACTTGAAAGCTTGTCTCGGAATATAATACTGAAGCATTACTCCTTTATAAAACTTCTCCACAGCTTCGGGAATTTCCGATACGAGATAGCTCTTCAACTTCTTATTGTCTTCATTTTTCATCTTTATGTTCAGTTGGAAGTCTTTGTTGAATTGCTTCTTGAGGTCTTCGGTGGTTCCTAAGCTCCTTTAAAAACATAATGAAAATCGCATTTACTTTTAGACAAAGCAAGCCAAGTTGTATTACGGATTCATTATTAATCATGAAACTAAACTTTCGATTTCAAAATAAAGTTTTCATGTTGAAAATGTTGTCCTAAGTGATGTCTCACTTTCATGTTGAAAAACATATGACTGAATTTTTGCGAAACATTCTGAACGTTTGCAAGGATTTATCCCTAGAAAACCTTTGAAAATTAAGTTTGCTATTCATGCATATGAGACTGAAAATTTGCGGAATTGAAGATTACATATAGAAATTCTCTAGGAATTTCGTCAACCATATCAAGAGCCATCCTGACCCAATCATCAGCTATAAAATAGGCTGTGCCAAATTTTGATTAATCGAAAAAAAATTGATTTTTCGATGTGGATTTTTTTAAGTAATCGATATATCATTTGAATAAAAAATAAACATAAATAATTAACTAACTCAAACAAAATAAGATTTTTCTTTATTTAGATGCATGACCCGATAATTTTTGTATTCAAATAAACATGTGAAAATTTAGAGTATTCGTAGTTTAGTTTACTACCCGCTACAACTTAAGAAAATAATTTTAATAATAGGTTTAGAAATCAAAAAGAGCCTGTAATACATTTTTTTCAAAAATGAACAAAAAAATAAATCACATGAAAGATGGTGCTTACATAAAGACAAGCAAGAATGATGCATAATTATTTTACGAATAACAGAACCTTGACCGAGAAAACTTAATTCCGCTCCGTCAAATTCGAAATCAGTTAAATGTGCTGATATTTAAACGTCAAACCGTAGCGTACAGTAAACACATACTATGGTTTGCAACAGGCAGTTTCTTAAAAAGTTTGATTGTAGCCAAAATGAAAAATTTCCAACTGTTGTTAGAAAGTTAAATTGCCTACTTCAACGCCAGCTTTTTGATGATTACATAAAGTAAAATTAAATATAATGCAAAGGAAAACTTAACGAATCCATCCATGAAGAATTCATTTCTGTTTAACAAAGCTTCTTCAACTATGGACAAGATTTCTGATTTTTTAAAGTTTTTACAAAACTTCCGCTGGTGAGAGTTCTCTTCCGTTTTCCAGTAACACTCAAATTTTGCCAAGTTCGAATCAGTTTTTCCTTAGTACCAAAGCGCCAAAAAGAGCGATAAACAACAATTATGGCAACCTTTCCACAAAATTAGACTCTTAATTTAAGGAAACATTGAGAGCTACAACAATAAGAACATGAAATTTACTGCTTTCAAAGCATCTTTAATCCATAAAATTAGAAAACTCCACTTTAAACATTAATTAGCATCTTCAAACAGAGTGTTGAAATTTTATATGTTCCCATTTACTTAACATTATCATCAGATGTTGATGGGTAAGGCGGAAGTCCTACTTTACCGCAAATAAACAAACCAGAAAACTCGTCCATTAGATATTGTAAAAAAAATGTAAATGTGAGAACCAACAGTTCAATAATCGAATTTAAAAAAATCCTGTGAATGTTAACATAAAGCTGGCAGAAATATGAATGGATATTTAACCTGAGGTTTCCATCCGAGAAAAGGCCAATCCTAGAGGCATTAACTTCGGCTTCATTCGAAGATTCTATTGTGAGGATGAGGGTCCTTTTGGAGGTCGCAGGGAATTCTCGATGTAGTAACTTCCAGAGGAAATGTTTGCTAATCGGGTCCATTCCCGTAGTCGGCTCATCCAGTAAAACCAGGTTGGAATTACCCAGCAGACACAGAGCAATGGACATCTAAAGACAGGAAAACCAATTGGTTTCATGGTTTTAATGTTTCTATAGTCAAGAACACCTCAGGTAGACAGAATAGTAGAAAGTCCAATTAAATAGTATTGAATATAATCAATTAATGTTTCTAGTTTTAATTTAAGTGAACAATAAAGTAATTTAGAATGAAATTTATTTGAATTTTAAAAGTTAAATGATGCACAGGTTGTGTTTTTAAACTGACTTTACTCAGAGACATCTGAAGCTCTATCTGTCAGCTGAAACGCCCCCAAATTTGGTACGGGGACTAAAGACGATATGAGGAAAAAGATTCCGTGATGAAAAAGTTCGTTCCAAAAGTCGCTGATGGGGAAATTGTGGTGCTGTTGTAGTCTACACAACTGAGAATTAGACGGATGAAAAACAAGGAAGAAATGTCAGTGCAAAACCGCTTTAATACAGCAAATGAACTGCCCCAAATGGTTACAGAGATGAATTAAGTGCAAAATAGCACCAGACCTTTTTTAAAGTGAATACCCTCCTCGTGGATCACACATTGAATCCTGTCCACAACTTTCTCGAAGGCCGAAAGTAACATGTCACCATGAATGCTCAGTGCAGTCCATAATATGTCGTCCTTTAAGGTCGTCAAGGTACGGACTACACCAAGACAGACCTTGGACTTCAAATAACCCCACAGGAAAAAGTCGCATGAGGTTAGATCCGGGGAGAATGGACATTTAGAATGTTTTGTAAAGGATGTAATGTATGGCCACATTGAATAATATTAAAAGGTTATCATATGGCTTCAGCGAAGGAGTAATTTTATTCAATAAAGTGCTATTGCGTACTGTAATTTCATCTCTATAACTCTTTGGGGCAGTTCATTTGCTGTATTAAAGCGGTTTTGCATTGAAATTCCTTCTTTTTTATTCATTTGTCTAATTCTCAGTTGCATAGACTACAAAAGCGCTATATTCTCCCCTGTCTGTGACTTTCGGAAATAATTTTTTTCATCTCGGGATATTTGGGGGGGCCGCCATGTTCGTCTTTACTGCTCTTACCAAATTTGGTGGCATTTAAGCTGATTGATCGAGCACTCTGTTTATGAGAATTTAATTTCAAATAAACATACTCGAGATAAATTATAATAAAATTCGATATATAACCCTTAAAAGCCCTGTTTAAAAAATTATTTTAAAATGTTTTTTTACTTTCATTTCTTGAATAAAATATAGGAAAAAAAATTAAAAAATCATATTTTGTTTTATATATGGTTTATGGCGTAAAAACAGTTTCCTACCAACTGACAAAACTGCGCTGTATTTCAGAAAAAAATTTCCTTGATAAAATTCTATAATGTCAAACACAGATGAAATTTAATAAATAATAATACGGATAATGAATTTCCTTCAACATAGTGAATAAAATATGGTATTTTCAAGCGTGCGTCAAAGCTAAAAAGATGTATCCTCAAGTGAAAAACATCAATTTTTTTTTATCAACACTCAGTCTGCTATCTATATGCTGTAAATTGATTTAAAAAAATTTAGTATGTATCCTATTGGCAACAACAAGCATTATCAGTCTTATTCTCAAGCTTTTAGAAGACAAAATTGGGTTATGTTGCTTAAATTCAACACAGGGTCTTTAAGGGTTAAAATGAATTTAGCTTGGTTCGATGAAGCTTATTCTATAGCCTCAAAGCACTTTAGGACAGTAAATTCATTAATTATCGATGAGTCGGTCAATGTTTGGAGTTTTTTAACTTCGAGTATACGAAATATGCAAAGAGAAAGTATTGTAATATTTATCAGCCTTTAACCTCTGTTTGAATCGTGTGTGCAAAGAGTGAGAACAGTCTAATATTTATAATAAAGCTTTTATGGAGTAACACATATAATACATTTTTGTTACCTTTCTCTGATAGCTCATTGAAAGATATTCGGTTTTTCTATTTGCAGCATTTTGCAAGAGGAGATCCTTCATAAGACTGAAAAATAAATAGTGCATTAAAAATATAGGTTTTCAATTGCACTAAAAAAAAACCCTTTTCGGCAAGCTTGAAGGCAAAGGTAGATTTACGTTAATGTTACCAAAGTAATGAAATATTACATATTGATCAATACAGACATAGCCAATGACTTTGTTGTTTCTACACATTGCAATATTTACGCTGTGATTCTTATTTCATGACATTTAATTTTTTACTATATCAAGGTTTTATCAATCCATTTTTTCATTCCAAAAGGTTATGCTAGATTTATTGGTCAGTAAATTGGTCAATTTTTTTTTATATATCCCAACACAAAATCATTCAACACGTAGGAATCATAAAGAAATAAAATCCTAGCAGCGCAAATATCCCCTAGATAACATTAAGCCACCCTATCTGAAACAGTAGCAAGAAATTGACACTTGACACGAATTAAGAACGACTCTAGATTAGTTTATTTAATCTAGGTTACCATATAATTGTGTGAACATTATTTTGTCATATGGTAAAATCACATGACATGAAACATTTAAACATTACTAGAATGTGCTCATTTAGAGAGCTCCCTAGTTACAGAGATAATAGTCACTAAATTCTTAACACACAAGAGAATAAAAATTATTAAAAATTGTGAGTTCCAAATTTAATACGTGTGTTTAAAGCATAGGATATCAATATAACCATTTTGAACAGGAAAGTTAAATCTCCATCTACAGTTAAAAGCAGATACTCATGCTGAAAACCCCAAAACAATTTTAAAGTTAAATGAGATATTTTTCAATATAAAAAAGATAAAGGGAACTCTTATATATCTATCTTTTTTGGCTATTTTATATTAAATTTATTAAACAAATTTTGGTGCAGCCATGGTTAGTTAAATATGAAATTAATCTGTCAAATTAACTAATTATCAAATTAACTACTAAAATTAACTGTTTCATTTATTAAAATTAACTATTTACTTAAATAAAATTTAATATTTAGTTAATTATGTAATATTAACCTTGTAATGATCTAATAATTATTTTAATTTAAATAAAAGTCATTGTGCCTGTATGTATGCTTCACATCTCCTCCTAAACCAATGGACTGGTTCCAACCAGACTTTGCACACTTTTTTTTAAGACAAGAGAAAGTTCACCTTAACTTTTCAAAGCCCAAAAGTTACTTACAATTTCTGCTAATTAAAAATTAAACAAAGCTCTTTTCCGCTATATCTTTGGAAATCATTATCTCACGAAACTATTCTTACACCTTAATATATTTTAAATAAAATTTGCATTTCAGTGACAAAAATTTCATTTCCATACAATTTGTTTCTCTCATTTTTATGCTTTTTTAAAATTAATTTTATACTGAATTCGTAACAATATTCTCTATTATTGAAGAACAAGAATAATACGAATATATATAGTTGACAGAATACATTCACAGGATTCTGGACTAATGCTAAAAGAAAATTTTATCAGTAGACTATTAGCAATTTATATCTTGACTTATTACTGATTGATTTATTTTCATTCTTCAAATTAATGAATAATATAATAAAATATTCATTGAAACCTTTCTTTCTTTTACTTTAGTAATTATTAACGAAGTTTGAAGAACCTATATAACAAATAATAATTTATGGAGAAAACAGCTGTTTTTAAAAATCGTTTGTTTCAATTGATATTCACATTTTAATTGAAAACGCTTCAGATCAGAAGAGGAATTTGTGTATTATAATTTTTATACAATAGTAGTTTTTACATTAAAAATATTAGACATGAAAGCATTTTAATCCGGAGCAAAGCCAGGTATATCAGCTTGTTTACCGTACAAAAAGTGGAAGTGAATGCGGCTGATAGGAACTCATAACTTCTAAGTAATTATTGCTGTCAAAAAACTTTCAATATAAAAGTAGTTTGTAATGATTAGGTGACAATTTCCCTAATTGAAATTTTCTTTCAATCTTCAATCGTAACTGAGCTATGGGGAAATGATAAATTGAGGAGCTGGGGAATTGAATATCGCTTATCAGCTCATGACTTCTAAGCAATTTTATCTGACAAAAACTTTTAATATAAAAGTTGTTCGTTCTTATAAGGTGATAATTCGCCTAATTGAATTTTTTTACCTATCTTTAGTCGTAACAGAGCTATGGGAAAATGATAAAATGGGTAGGAGATTGAAAGCGGCATTTTAGCTCATAACGTCTAAATAATTATTTAAATAAAATAAAAATTTTAATATACCGCGTTTTCAAAACGGAGTAAAAAGTATAAAATAATTTCTTCTAGCCCGATACAGATTTAAAACGAAAAACGTGGGGCGCATGCAATACATAATTGAGGCATAAATAGTTTATTTCAATCACTAACAATTTTATTGCAATGGAAATGATATGAACTGTTGTGTGAGTTTTCTCAACGACAGCTACTCCCTATACTGCTTACTATTAAATATTGCATGCGCCCTACGTTTTTTGTTTTAAATCTGTATGAGGTTATAAATCTATATGGGGCTAGAAGAAATTATTTTATACTTTTTAGTTCGTTTTCAAAACGTGGCATATTAAAATTTTTATTTTATTTAAATAATTATTTTTTGCTCTTTAGTCTTGTGTGTGTGAAATTTTGCAATCGATTTTAAACATCTTGATTAGATTATGACGGAGACATGTGGAAAATTTCAGGTTTATTTCAATTTCTCTTCATCTGATCATAAATAGAAAATTGTTATTTTCCTGAAAAATTAAGTTACGTGACGCAGAGACCTTCGAGATATAATGAAAAACGTACTGCGCAAGTGCAAAGATATGGCTAAAATATGGGGAACTTCGATGATCCCATAGGCCATCCATATACCCAAGAACCAAGTTTGTAATGTTAATTGTTTTCGAGATATAATGAAAAACATACTGTGTATGCGTCATACAGAATGTGAAATGACAGACAAACAGACAAGAAAGCGAATTAATATTGCATTGTCATCTAGTTCTGAGCTATGTTTAAAGTTTCAAGTCTCCAGATCATCGGGAAGTTAATTTAAAATTCATTGCAAAATTTGTACCGAACAGACAGACAAGAAAGCTAGTTAATGAAAACGTGGTAAAAATTGTAGCTATCAAAAAAGTTTCAATACAAAAGTTGTTTATTATAAAGAGGCAATAATGCGCCAATTTTGAGTTTTCATTCTATCTTCAATCGTAAAAGAATTATGGGAAAATGAAATTTTCAGTCCCTCACCATTTCCACCCTCTTTTAGCTGGTTAGACCATCTACAAACTCGGTCAATATTTTCACCGAACTTACAACATATCTCTCGCCGGTTAAAATCTAATCAAAATTACTCTAGTTATCGTGTTCACAAGATAACATGGACAAAAGCGTTATGTATATAGGTCTCTACTAATAATAAGGAAAAGAACATTTCGACCTCTATTCTCATAAGGATTAGAGCTACAAGAATGAAAGCGGGTGGAAGAGACTGCAAATGACGAGAGCTTTCCAACAACGGGTAACATGCATAGGTTAAAACGTACTTTAAGTTTGGGGGAGAGGAGGGGAAAGGTTTGAAAATCACTTTTCAGCTCATAACTTCTAAGCAATTGCAGCTATCGAAAAAGTTTAAATGCAAAAATTGTTCGTCATGATAAGGCAATAATTCGTCTGATTTGAATTTTCTTTCTATTTTCAATTGTAAAGGAATTATGGGAAAATGAAAATTTCCACCCCCACCAATTCCACCCCCTTTGAGCTGGAAAGTCCATCTACGAACTCGACCGAGATTTTCACTATCCTTACAACATATCCCATGCTGATTGAATTTAAATCAAAATTACTCTAGTTATCGTGTTCGCAAGATAACATGGGAAAACGCGTTATATATATATATTTATATAAACTTTGTAACGAAGGGTGGTTTTGGGTTCTAGGGGTCATGATCGGTGAAGTTCTGCAGAAATTTTCGAAAAGTCGTGTCATGAGAACCAATGCAATAGGTAGAGTTCCTATAAGGAATTTACCTAAAAGTTGTCAACCATGCAAGCACTGTGATTTTGATGCTGTACTCTATTGAAAATTTATTTCCGAAACTTCATTTAAACGCGCACGTTCAAGAAATCGCTAACGATTTATTTTCCCAGAAGTTTTAACGATCTATACCGACATCTGGCAATTATCCACATTTAATGTTTTACTAGCCACCATTGGAGACCTGCCTGTTCGCATGGAATATTGGCTTTTCTGGATGAAATTACTACGGAATGTATTAACTACTAAATTATTAAAATTTATTAAACTTTGAAAAAGTAATAAAAATTGTCGAATTGAAGGAAAAAAATCACAGATATAAAATTGGCATCATTGAAAAGGTAAAATTTTAAACTTTAATATGGTATAAAAATATTTTTTGCGGAACAAATTGCGCCGAAGTTATTGTGGAAAAACGGTTTCGGTCAATTTCTAATTAACTGACTGTTTTATTAACTTTTGGGCTTCGAAAAGTGACAACAATCTTCCTCTTGTCTTAAATAATAAGTGTGCAAAGTTTGGTTGAAATTGATACAGTAGTTTAGGAGGAGATGGGGAACATACCCACATACCCACTCCACATACGTACCCACAATAACTTTTATTTATATTAACCCTTTGAACGGCTCAAAAATTTCAGCTGAATGCTTTGAAAACGGCTCCTGTGTAGCTAAATGGTGAACGCAAATTTGTCGAAGAATAACTCATGGGCTGCGTGAAAACCGGCCAGGGTAAGTTTTCCTTCCCCCGTCCTAATGTTCAGGAGAACAGCAGGGGTTAATCTTCCCCGTCCGAACAAGAGGGGCAGGGCCATTCAAAGTCATAAATCAGTCTGGTTAGAGTAATTGCTATCTTGTGGCTTTTCAACTAAGAACTCTCCGATTTGAAAACGGTCCCCTTTCAGTCTGAAGCTTTTAGAGAGTGTAGAATTTTTTCATATTCCTATTTTCAAAAAGTATAGAGAAAATTTGTTTCATAAATGATTTCGAGAAATATCACTCATCTAAATGCATTTCGAAAACAATCATTCTTTCTGCTTTCAATCAAAGAATTTTACTACAGTTTCTTTTTCTTTTTTTTTAGTATTAAACTTTTAATAACAGATTTAGTATATTCCTCTGATTAAAATATATTATAATTTTTTAAAATTTTATTACTTAATAATACGATAATAATACAAATTCTGCATTCAATTAGAGAATGTAAAATGAATTTGTTGTCCCCAATAATTAAATAAAAAGTTTGTATAATTGTCTGTTTCAAGAAGATTCGTGTTTTTGATTTCATTTTTAAACTTTTAAAATATTGAGAAACAGCCTTTTTCCAATGGTAGATAAAACACCATATATTACATTTGAAAAAAAAATGTTCCGAAATAGTCAAGGAATATGCGAAATAAGATTTTTAAACTAAATTTAACATTAAAATAAGAAAATATGTTAAAAATTCCGCGTTCATACGCAACTAGTTTTTGATCAAAATTAATATATTCTTTTTTAATGTTTAAATATTTCCAGTATCAGTTTCTTATTTTATTTATAGACTTGGTGCGAATTTCAGTAAAATTAGTTGATATACCTGTTGCTACTCGAGACCCAAAACATTTTCGAAAGTCCATTTAGCATTCATAGCAATCGAAACACAAATTTTTATTAATGAAATAATATATGAAGACAAATATTTGTGATTTTCCCCAAATTACAAAATGCTTCAAATCGTTTACAACGTTCATAATTGATTTTGCTTGCTGAGCAAAATACTTACGTGCATTTTTGAAAAAATAGAACGTTTTGTCGGGAGCATATAAAGGTTTTTTTAATCACAAATTTTTTGTCCCGCATGTTTTTTGTTTATCCCTTTCAGGAGTGACAGTTTCGCTTCTAAAAAACGATTTTAAGAATTTATTTTCATAGGCAACCTCTCGCTTTTTGTGATTCAATTTTCCAAAATAGTTTTCTAATATCCAATAAAATACAGTTAATTTGGGTGGGAATTGCAATTTTCTTTTCTCATGGATTTATACGCGAATAAACTTTTCTTTCTCAAAGAAAAAAGATTTGCCTCCTTTTCAATCAATTTCACAAAAATAAGACTGGGCATCCAGTTAAAGCTTAGTAAAACGTTTTCCTGCTTACTGTTTTTCCTCCAAAATTGGGAAAATAAAAGACATAAGAGGGGAAGTTTGTTACTTATTTCACTTTATTCAACTTGTTTCATTGTTTAATCACCGCGTGCTTAGAGCCAAAATGTCCGAAACTCCTTTTCTTTTGAAGAGGTTATGTGTCATGTTTCTTAGAACTGATGTCATTTATCTGTTTCAGTGGTTTTAGCTATATATCTCCCATTTTGAAAGCAGGTTGAAAAGAATTAAGAATAATCCTCTTTTTTTCACACAAGTGATCAATCAGTAATAGTCGTCTCTCAACGGTGTGCTTTACTGTCGTATGTGTAGTTCCAACAAAGGTCAAGTTCATCAAGGTAGGCTCTACAAACAAAGTAAACATCTTAACAATAGAGGGGAACAACAATAGTAGGTAGATGGCCCCTTGTATAGGGTGGCAACATTTCGTCACACTTTGAAGTTCAGACAACTTTTTCACAAATGAATGCATTTTTCTATCAATAGATCGCATGTTTACCATATGGCTAGAAGAGTGCGCAATCATTAGAGGCTATTTCAGTACCCAATGTTGTTTCTCGTCATAAAAGTACACATTTTTACAAACAGAACACAGAACCTTCATCCTGTGAGGCGTCTTTCTCTAAGGCAGTTGAACTTGAATAAGCAGCTTTATTAATTCTTATTCTTAGAAATTTTATCCCAAACGTACTTAAGTTTTTTTGTCAAAAATTTTCTTTTCGAAAGGTCTAGCAACTCGAGGAAAGAGCATTGCGCAGGGAACTCGAGTAGACCTTATTAATATTTTCCTATTTGAACAAGTGCTGATTGCTTTAGTAAAATGTGAAAAAGCATTTTCTGATTCCTTTTTATATACTAGTGAAATCTACAGTTGAATTGTTCCGACAAAAGTGTTTTAACATTATATTTATCACAAGGCTATTGAACTTGGCATGGATTCCAGTTCAGACTATTCTGACTGTGAGGATTTAATTTCAGCTTCTGAAGATGATTATTCTTCATCGGAGAGTGAATCTGACGATGATACTTTAAATTCAGCTCGTAATTGGTGTCCTATCGACATACATGCATCTACACCTGCTCCTCCAAATTTTCAATTTACTTCAACTCCTGGAATCAATCCCTCGACAAAAATTTTGCTTGGAAACACAGATGATCCAATGATGTTTTTTAGCATATTTTTTGATGAGAAAATTATGAGTTTCATCGTGGAGGAAACAAATAGATATGCGGAAGATTTTTTCAACAAGTCCTATCTGACACCATCATCAAGAGCATTAAATTGGAAAAATACGGACATCAAAGAGCTAAATTTATTCCTTGGTTTACTTTTACTTCAAGGAATGGTGTCAAAATCTGTAGAAGCATGTTACTGGAGTAAAAGTTTTAAGCACTCCCTTTTTTGGGCAAATTATGAGTGAGATAAGATATGGCTTGTTAATGAAATTTCTGCATTTTGAGAATTCGGATAAATTTGATAAAAAAACGCATCCAAATCCAAAGTTAAGAAAAATTTTTGATATTCATGAAATGCTGGTTCAGAAATTTAAATCCGCTTATACACCTAACTAATCCGTGGCAATAGACGAATCTTTGGTTGCTTTCAAAGGCTTGCTTGGATGGAAATAATATATTCCGACGAAAGAGACAAGATTTGGACAAAATTCTTCCAACTTTGTGAATCGGAGCGGTTATATTTGGAACTCCATAATATATGCACACAGGTAAAGAAGACAGGAATTTTTCATGAAAAGAATACGAACATTATGGATTATCCACGAAATGTGTATTGACTCTAATCTGAACTTAAAATAATGGATATTTACTAACAACAGAAAATTTTACACTTCTACAGAAGTGGCTGAAATTCTTCTTAAATATAAGACAGATGTCATAGGAACTGAAGGAAACAGAAAGAACATGCGGAATTTAAGAAAATAGAAATTGAAAAAAGGGGAGAAATAAAAGCGTTTCAAAGGGTAAAAAATTATAAGTTTCTTCAGTGGAGAGATAAGAAAAGCTTTTAATAATGCTAGTACCACTCATAATGCTGAATTAGTTGAGTGTTGAATCAAGAAAATCAACAACAAACAAGCGTAAGGTAGTAGTAGATTATAATAGATCAATGGGAGGAGTTGATAAGTCTGATCCAGTGCTTATTATACTATCCTTCAACCAGAAGCAGACAAAGAAAATACTACAAAAAATATTTCGACATTTACTTGACGAGGCTATATGGAATGCTTTTTTGTGCTCTATAAGAAAAAATGGAGGAGATCTAAAGCTTGTATGTAGCTTTTAGAATGAAATTGATAGAAAGATTTTTTGTGAAGGAAAGAGGTTTACCTTCAAACAAAGTCCCAAAGAGTATCGAAAGCGTAGCGAGATTAACTTGAAGACATTTTCCATCTTTATAGTTACTTCGACAGAAGCAAAAATTACTCTGCCAGAAAATGCTCCAGTGTGCTGCTCAAAACAAATGGAAATGGAAAAAGGTACAGAAGGAAAAGAAAGCCCGCAGTTTGAATATGAAGTTGCAATGTTGGCTTATGCGCTACTCCATGTTTTCCAGATCTATATACACAATCTGTTTTTAAATTATCCTATTGCCTTACATGTAACATTTTACATTATATTTCAGTGGTTAGATATAAAAAGTTTTTTGCACAGTGTCATATTTATATTTTAAATACAGAATTTATGCACACGGTTTTGAATGTGATTTGTAATGTGTTGGTTTTTTATGCGCTGCTCCATGTTTTCCAGATCTACTAGACACAAGTTGTTTTTTAGGTATCCTATTGCACAACATATAAACTTTACATTATATTTCAGTGGTTGAATGCTCTAAAGTTTTGCACAGTAATACATTCATATTTTAAATATTGAATTTATGCATTTTTATAATTTCCACTCCTTAAATTTATATATTCTGAGCACAAACATCAAGTCCTTATTTATAAATTTTAAGTTTTTTTGTAGGTTTTTTTTTTCATGCTAATATTTTTCATCTTAAAAGATTTCTGTAATGAAGAAAATAAATGACATTCAGATGGTTCTTGTTTGAAAGCAGGTTTCGGGGATGTTGGCATGAATGGACATGATGTTGATTGGCTTTGATGGGTTGCTTGATTGAGAAGATGATATACTTGATGTTTGATGGTTGTGTTTGTTTTCGGGGTTGGGATTGTGTTTGAGTTCATTTCCGAATGCATTTAATTATATTTAACTTTACTATTTTTTTTAACAGCGATATCATTTGTATATATACAAACTACGTTACCTGCTAGGTAGTAACTTTCATGCATAAAGATGGATTTGGAAAAAATATATATAAAAAAATGTTTTTTCCTCTCGGGTCAAGGAAAAGACAAAAAAGAAATAAATTAAATATGAGAAAAAGCGTTAAGAACGCTTGTAATAAATGCAGTAAAAAAGGAAAAAACATATTTAACAGAGAAAATATCTTATAAAAGTAAATTTCTATCATCAAAATGCGCTTAAATGAGCAAATATATAAAAAGTAAAAAAAAATAATAATAACGATCAAAACGCTTTTACTAAAATCCACTCTAAATATTTAAAATGAATTAAAGATTTACATCTTAGAGGTTTTCAAATTTACTTTTGGCAAATAATAAAAACGAAATTCTATATGAATGGAGCACCAATTAAATTTACCTTTATACAAAGAAACAGCTATAATACCGAGCGTTGCTCTGGATTAAAAGTACTTTTAAGTGTAATGATTTTAATGCAAAACTATTTTTTTAATATAAAATTAAAATACACAGAAATTCTTTTATCATCTGAAACCGTTTTTACTTGTTCATTTTTTCAAAATTTTGTTCATTAATATTAAAGTATAAGAAAGGGTTTGACGAATTTTTGGACAATTAATTAAATAGTTATTTTTAACTTTTAAAACATATTAAAATAAACAGATCAATAGTTGTTCCTTATATAATTATGAATCTTCTGCCTTTTAAACTTTTGTAGTGTTCTTCAGAATTCTGTGAATGTGTTCTCGCAATAACTCTCTTCGTTTGTATTCTTGTTCTTCAACAATAAAAAAGTGTTTTTACAAATTGTAAATTTTATACACAATGTAATTTTTTTTAAAAATTTGAAATGAAGGCAACAAATTGAATGGAAATGAATTTTGTGTCACTGCAAATATTGTTTCTAGAACTTTAATATGGACGAGTTTTACGGTTTAACCTTACAGTAAAACCGAGCTTTATCTGCCTTTAATCCGTTGACTTAGCATTACACCGAAAATACGTATTACAGGCACGTAAACAAACCAGAAAATTCGTCCATTCTATGAAGATAGTTATTGTGAGATATTTTCGGAATATCATGAACGCAAAATCTTGCTTAATTTTAATTAACTAAAGTTTTTAATTAACTTTTGTTCTTTGAAAAGTTGACTGTGATATTCACTTCTTATATTAAATATTTACAAAATAAACAAATATAGTAAGATTAGTTCAAAATCCCCACCATTTGCCTATAGCAGAAGTATCTATAGAAAATTTGCTTCATTTTCAATCATTTTACATGTAATCAAATTATTAAATTTAAAAATAATAAGATTGGGGAAAAATTACACACCTAGAATTAGTTTTGTTAAGAAAGGTAAAACTTTGTAGTTTTAAGATGGTATAAAATATTTTCGGGAATAAATTGCCCGAAGTTACTGCGAAAAAACGTTTCAGAGGTTGTTTCAGATTCTTGTGTTTCAATTAACTTTTGGACATCGAAATGTTGACAATAATGTTCCTCTTGTTTTTTAAATGATAAGTTTACAAGAATTTATTCTAATATGGAGTGCAATTAACTAGAAGATACATATCTACATAAATACCCATAATTAGTTTTATTTATATTAAGATGCTATTATACTTAGCGTTGCTCCGGGATTAAATACTTTCATGTGTATTTTAAAATGAAAAATGCTTTTTTTATATAAAATACTGTGATGCACAAAATTCTTTATCGTCTTAAAGCGTTTTTTTAAATTAGAAAGTAGGGATATCAATTCGACCATTTTGATTTACTAGATTTACCGATAGCTAATTTTCACCATAGATAAGGTTCAAAATAAAGGTTTTAATAAACGTTTGGGACAAAAATAGAAAATTTTTTCATAATTATAAAAGCAAAAAATAATTAAATAAATAGTAGTTCTGATAAAAAAAAATTTTTTAATCAACTCTGCAGGTGCCTTCTAAAATGTTCTTTGAGTGTTCTTCTAGGAATTCTGTTAATACATTCTGGCAACAGGATTCTTCGTATGTATTTTTTGTTATTTAACATTAAAAACCAGGTAAATCCTTTTGCAGCTGCAAGCTAGAAATGATAACAAATTTTAAATAATCTCACTTTACCAGGCGCCCGCGTATTTACCCATCAGGCGAAAACGTAAACAAACTACACTACACTCTGCCGTCAGGTGAAAAGAATAATCAATGCCCCCCCAACTGTGGTCAGCTCCCCCCACCTGCTGACGGTACCAGCTACCACCTCAGAAATGGGAGGTTGCAGAAATCATGCAATCTCGCATTCGAATCTCAAATGCATGAAGTCTCGCGGATGAGCCAAATAAAATCTTTCAGGAAATTCAAATTATCCTGAGCTCATTAGACGAATCCTGGCGGCGAGCCCCTGGGAGAAGCTTATGATTCTTGCCAAGGCCTTCATTGCTGCACAACACTGGACTATAAGTGAACACCAGAAAGGTCACGACCTGCCAATCTTCCAAAGCTTATTATAAAAGAAAATAAATAAATAATAATAATAAATAATATATTAAAACTAGATGCCAGTACCATCACTGCGATTCGTAGCACCCCAAATTAAGTCCACACTTGCTCTTCCCCGCCCGACATCACTTTCATATCAGAGTGAGACCTCATTCCTTAAATTCATTTATAAACAATCTGTTTTATGATAATATATATATATATATATATAAATAAATATCATTTGTATGCAAACTGATGATATTAATAAGTCACCAACCTGCAATATGCAGACTCGGCTGTTTTTCCAATTAATTAATGCAAGAACATATCTAATTTTTTAAAAAAAAGCATTCTCTGTCCTTTTAAATTAAAATGTCCGTAAATTCTCTAATTAGGTGCAAACAATTTTATCATGCCACTAACCACTTATATTGCGAAATTTGAATTGGAAGATTAAAACTATGGGCATGCGCTTCCAATGATCTCAACACACACATGAACATATTTTTGCAAACTGTGTGTAGAAATATTAATCTTGGCAATTTTTTTAAAAAGTAGACAAAATAAAATGAAACACAAATGAAATTTGTCACTGAAAGGATTTTAAACTTTAAAATTGAGAATATAAGTATTTTTTGTGACTTCATACTTTGGAAAGATATCGCCGAAAAAATGACAAAATATTGATTAATTTTTAATATTTTGTGGTTAAAAAATAAAGGTTTAGGAGTTCAAGTCCACACGTTGCCTAGCAATGATGATATCTATAAAATATGCTAATTTCAAAATGGTCTGCATCTATTCAATTATTTTTTAGAATTAAATTTTTTAAAGGAATAAAATCTGATGGAAAACTGGCACAAAGTTGGTATCATTGAAAGGTAAATTTTAATTTTAGGATAGTGATATAAAATATATCTCGTAAGGATAAATTTCTCAGAAGTTAAATGCATTAAAATATAAGCAAAATTTGACTTAAATTATTAATTAACTGGATGTTTTCAATGCTTTTTTGCTCTTTGAAAAGTTGACGTATCTTTCTCGACTTAAATAATAAGTTTCATTAAAATCCAGTCCAAAGTGGTTTAGGGGAGATGTGGAACATGCATACAATGACTTTTTATTTATATTAATATTTGCCTGCGCTTTTTATTATTTAGACAAAAGAAAATTTTAAAACTTGCAAATAAAAAAATTAGTTTTATTGCATTTTAGCAAAAAGCACTTTTAAAGTTTTATGTACTTTTCATATTTCATCAAACAAGTTTTGAAAATTCAAACCCTGTCCTTATTGAACCATTAACAATTAAATGTGTAGTCATTTAAACATGAGAGAGTTCCCTGGTTCACGAAAATTTATGCCAATTTTACAATTCTACTAGTTTTCTCGATATTAGAATTTGCAGTGAAAAATAAAAATATTTAAATCAATGATAAAATTCTTGTTCACCATCGCCAGGCAATCTGAAATAACCTCTGGTTCTCAGGAATAACGTTATTCCTCTTCCTCAAAGGGTTTTTCCCAAAGTGACCACAGAATTCCTGGTGCCAGTGACAACCCACAAAACGTGTGAGAAGCAGCTGCCCCACTCGCCTGTATAAGCGAGGGGGGAAAGCGGCAACGATTTTCTACGTCGGAGCCGGTTTTCGGGCGATAAACAGTGACAACTTTTCTACGTGGAGCCGGTTTTAGAGTAACTTATTGAGGGCGACTTTCTGCGGTGGAGCCGGTTTTAGAATAGTCATCGAGCGACTTTCTACGTTCCAGCCAGTTGGAAGGGTTAAGATAGGAGTGTTTCGTAATGTCTAGACGTGCTCGTACGTCACAGTAACTGGTCAGCGGGCCTAAATGAAGCAGATCAGTTTGTAGTCCTTTTGCACAGCTTGCGGAGTGCAGTATACTTGTTTGAAATATTTTTGTCCATGTTTAAAATTATTAAGTTGTAGAAGCAGTAAAGTTAATTAAATATTATTATAGTGAAGTATTATTGTTATTGGCAGTCCATCCAGTACAAGAGGAACAAACCCTCTACTTGGCTTCTGAAAGTAATCAGAAAAGAAATATGACTCAAGATTTAAAAACTATTATCATCTGATATTCCTTTAAACATTCACTGGGACGGCGAATTTTAGAAAACATTTCCAGGTAGGTAAGAACTGTTGAATCGACTACCAATTATTGTTTCAGGCAGGCACTGACTAATTACTCAATATCAAAATTTCAAGCAAAATGGGAATCAATGGCTACCTTTATTCACCGTACTAGAATCCTGGGGAATTATTGATCAAGTAAAATTTTTTTGGTTGTTAGCTTCAGTAAACACAGGATTACGAAGTGAGAGAACATGTGCTTATTGAGTAAAGATGTACGAAATGCTTTGGATGGCTTGCCGTTATCATGCCCTATAAGAAATCCTTCACTTGAGACGGTTGTTGAATCAATTTGAGGTTCAACCAGAGTACGCCATACTGATGTTCAAACGATTTAAAATTCGTGGAGATCAGTGATCACAGTAATTTTCAAACTGCCTTTCTGATGTTTCAGTTCATGGAAAAAGTCATTAATAGTGCATCAGGTATCACTGGGAGTTTTCAAAAATTAACGAGGTTCCTGCCTCGTATTAACTTCTGTGAACGTTTAGAAGCTCACCACATCATATTTCTTGGAGGCGTTCCCAAGAGAGGAATGCATTTTAGAGATCGGAGAGGGAGCATCATTCAGAGGGGAAAAGAGCAATTTACTTTCTCCAAAATATATTTATCCAGAGATTAATTTGGAATTGCTTCAATAGAATAATCTAGGATTCGCGATATTTGCTCTTTTGTTGTCCAAATGATACATTGAATAGCTGGTTTCAAAAGCAGCATCTGCTTGTTTGATTCAAGAAATATAATCTGCAGCATTGAAAGCCAGAAGATATCATTTATGAAATTTCAAAGTATGCGTTGATCAAGTTTCTAGGATATTTTTTGGTACCTGTCAGGAACTTTTTCCCTTGCGCTTTCTGACATCTGTGTTTCTCAAGAACGAAAAGAAAAGTGGGGATGCTTTAAATGGAAAGAAAATGAAAACCTTAAAACGACCCAGATTGATGGAGAAACAAGTTCTGGCAAAGGTCTGCATGATTTTGTATTAACTAACGCAATGAGATTTTTCTTTTCAAATCTTGTACTGTAAGTTTCTGCAAAAGATTTACCAGAATGTAAAGTATTCTAACTTTATACAAGAAAAGGGAAGCAATCAGTTGGTTCATTAAGAGTTGTAAATAATGTAGCAGAGCTGAAGTGCTCACTTGTTGGAAAGTACAAAAGTTCATTCAAAGACAAAAGAGCAAAAAGCATGCTTATTCTTTTCAGTAAGTAATTTAGAGCGAATATCCAAGCTCTAAAAAATTTAGTATTTAATATCTAAAAGCGTAGTAGGGGAATGGGGACATTGATATACTTTTTTTTGGAAAACTAAAAAATGAGATTCTACCAGGTATGATTAGAATTAAGACGCTAGTATTTATACATTTGTTAATCTAATATAGGAAGTTTTAGTCAGGTTTGGCTTCATAAATGACATAATAAAATACTTATCACATTTTCTAAAAATCGAATTTATATCAATCTGCCGATACTGGGCACATAGATATGACAATTGGACTGATTGCTAATGATGATAAGTAAGGTTAAAATATCAGTCACTGTTTCGTTCTTGAATGTCTTGCATTTTTTTTGTTATTATATCGATGCTATTAAAGATTAAAAGTCTCAAAGAATAAAAAAGCTGAAACAATTTATCCAAAATTTGATTTCAGATACTCTTTGATTTTTTCGAGACTGGACTAGTTAAATTCCAAACATCAATTGCTGCATTCTCAAGGAATTCTTTGTCTGTAATTCCAAGAAACGTAAAAAAAATTAAAAAGATATTACGTTAATACTTAGATGACAGTCATATTTGAGGTCATTAATCTTTTTATTGACAGCAACTCAATATATTATCCATAAGATATTGATCACTGCCAGTATGGATTGAGAAGGATTTTCATTCCATTTGAAAAGCCATCGTAATGGTGTGTAGGTAAATGTTTTTGGTCCAAAAGTAAATTTTCACTTTACCTTTTCCTCAGTGTATTGGAAGCTTACTAGTGTGAAACAGTGATAAATAAAATATTTTTGAATTTTTTGTCATACTTATAGCTATAATTCGATATACGATGTTATTATGCTAATGCAACCACTTAGTAATCTTGATTCCTAAGTGCTTTAACTTTTAGATTATTTACAAAAAGTCAAATTAGGGATACTTGACACTCAAAAGTTACATTAGCTTCGATGTCGTCGCCGACTTAAAGCACATTTATGGTTAATCAATTTTACGGTGCGATGGAGTTCGTTGCCATATGGCAAATCAAATAAAGCGGAATAATCATTTAAAATATAGTTTAAGATAATTATTTAATAAATAAAATTTTCTTTTCAATATGATAATATTTCAAATCATGGAAATATACTTTTGGTAAGAATTTTAAAACTGGCCATTAAATTCCGGGGCTGCCTGCCTTTATCTTTTCTAAGTATGCAGAAAAAGCAAAACGCAGTATATCTTTTAATCAGACAGGTTTTCGAGTTTTAATATTCAACCCCTTCAGAGTTTTTAGGCACCAATCCAACCGGTAATACCTAATGACTTTTCTCTTTTGTGTTTCGGACTTTCTTTATCTGACTTTAATGTTTCGGATAAACGCATTTTGGTCTCAACCTTTCGGAGCTATTATAAAGATTTTGGATTTAACTTCCAGAACATGGAAAACGAATTACTTGACCATGGGGAAATGCGAGTTATCCTTGCCAGTTTGTTGATTGCAGGTTCGAGTTACATATTTTGCTTTAAATAATTTGCACTCCCAAATGATAAGTTTTAGAATTTTGGACAATCGCCTTATCAGACCTTTTGATTGTATTCCATGCAGCAGCTTCTCTGAGTGAGCTAAGATGGAGACCATAACGGAGAATCTGTTGTTCTGCTCTATCCAAATTATGATACGGTGTTTGATGGAGGAATTGCAAGAGCTATATGACATTTAGTCAATAATTTAAGTCGGATCAAATTATTTTAAAAAATTAGTTTCACATGAGAGCTAGGTGAGACTCAAGTCATCATTACTCATACGCCATGGAATCTGATCTCTGTTAGTATGTTTATTTGTTTTCCCACCCATACTTGTACAAATATTCTCATCGTAGTTTTGTTCTCGTAAAATTCAAGCCAGAAATCTGCAGTTAAAATGCAAAGGTGAAGGAAGTATGCTTTGTCCGTTGATACATTTGAAAAAGTATGATTTTGAAAGTATTCGAGAAAAATAGGCAATGCAAAAACTGAGCAACTAATAATACTATAATCTTATTCAATGAGATGTCAATTTAAAACCCAATTAATTTAAAACATATATATGACCAACCGGGCGTATTAAAAATTTCAAGAGAAGAGAATTGTAATGACTTGTAAAAAAGCAGGGTTTAAGCATTATTAAGAGCTAGCATATTAAACGCTGCAGAAAGATAAAATCTTTAAAAGAAAGCAACAACTTTTAACTTAAGGTGAGTGAATTAGCAAATGTGGATTAGGTTAGCATTAAATATAAGCAAAAGCATTGTTACAAATTGTGCTTAAATTAATCTTTTTAAAATCTGATTAAAAATATAAAGTATTGTATAGAATATGGAACAGGTGTCACTGAAAAGCCTAATTTTTTTAAATTTTGAATAGTGTAAAATTAGTTTCTGCGATGCATTTGTTCCTATAGTTATGCGTGGAAAAGAACGATAAGACATTTTAAACCCTTTCTACCCCTTTAGAGGGTTTAAGAAGCTTCTTAATAGCGTGTTAATCTTCGTAAGGCTAAGGAACATGCGACAAATTTTCGTTTCTAACTCGTAAAGGGGGAATTGGGTATTGGGATACAAACAACACACAAATATACAAAAGTAATTGAATTTTATTACAGGGTTATTACAAAATAAATATGACCAAGAATTTAGGGTAAGTCAGGGTCGATAAGCATTCAACAATCACATTTGAAGCATTGGGTGCAAACGCCATCTGAGGCAGCAGATGGCATTGAACAGCTCAAAAGGTTCCAAAATGCGATGTCTTCTCTGAATATTAAAGATATTGAAATGAAATTTTAATACAGTTGCCCTAAATGATCTGTCTTCGAGTGTGTGAAGAAAATTGCGCTACTTTCCAGATCGTGCAGTAAAAAATTATTTAATACAAATGCTCATATCTTCTATAATTATGAATCGTATTTTCTTCAATTTTAATATAATGCTTCTTTAGCTTATTGGAAATTTATCTTATTTGCTTTATTTCAGGAAAAATCTGCAAGTTATAATCTAAAACATGTGGAAAAATTGGAAAATTTTTTAAAAAACTCCTTATTCTTCACGAAATAATTTAGTGATGTTTTCATAAAATGACATATACATTGTGCATACACAAAAGAATTGATGAAATTTGCGAGTGATTTCTGTGAACCGGGAGTGAACCAAAATCCCTTTTCAACTTCATCGATTTCTCGTCAGATCTCCTAAATGCCACTCTTGACGAATCTTCAATGTACCATTTGAGTTAAAACTATTCTTTATGCGTCGAAGTTCAAGAAAACTTCATCCAGCTCTTTCAGGAGTTATTCGAAAAAGAGTGGTACATTACAGCTTCGTGTGAGCTGTTGTACCAATTTGCGCCTAAACACACTTTTAGGTTAAGTGAAGCGCAGAATCAAATTGATTATATCGTCCAGAAGGCTGGTTAATTTTCCTTGTAGAACTTCAACCATAATATTAGATTAAAACGATCTGAATAATTTTAATCTCAATTTAATCCAATTGGTCACGAAGGCATTAAGGGAGCGACCAATTATTGATCGAATCGAAAGGATTTTGCTCACTGCTCTCACACAAAGCTGATAATGGTTTTACAAATTTCGCATTTGTGATAATGTGCGATAGGAACTTGATGCTATTTTGTAAAAATAGAAAGAATATTCGGGAAGATATAGAGGTTTATTTAAAAAACTTCAAATAGTTTTGCAAGTTTTCTGCTTATAACTTGCAGAGTTTTTTCTTAAAATAAAGGAAAACTTATGGACTACTTATGAAAATATGCTAGAGAGCATTATATTAAAATTTGAAGCAAATACATTGAATATATAGAAGATAGGGAATTTACTAGTAAATAATTTTTTATAGTGACGCATGCCGGAAAAGAAGTGTAATTTTTTTCATTAACTTCAAGACAGATATAGGCAAGTTATATAAAATTTCCAGTTCATTAGACGTTAAAATTCAAAATAGTACCTGCAATTGTGCAACGATGTTTTATAGTCAAGCCACTGCTGCCACAGATGGCGCTGGTACTTCATACTCCTACGTTGATTTTGGATGCTTATCGTATACTTGATCTTATCTTGTTTGTATGATAATTATTGGAACCAACTAAGTCAATTTGATCTCTTTTTTCAATTTGCTTTATTGACAGACAGCATTTTAAATTCTACTTTTCATTTTGGTTCTGTATGATCTGATTTTATGGCCTCTTAAACCTGCAATTTTCAAATGGACAGTGACGTTTCTATGTTCTGAGCTCCATTGTTGCAGATAATCATTTAATTAATTCAATATTTTTTGTTTATTTAATTTAATCATTAGATTGAATGAATGAGTAGTAATGTTAATTTATTAACTAGAATTTGATAACAATCGTTTTATAAATGTCATATTATTTTACTTTAATATGAATTTCACTACTTTTTTGATAATTAAGACTCTTTCATCCAGTTACTTCGCTTGTACTCCTTATTTCTCGTACATACAAATTGTCAAATTTAAGCAATTTCCCTTGTTGTAGGTTAAATATTTCCTACATTAGGTAAAAATATCTATAAGGTTAGGATAGTTTGACCTTAATTTCATAGAAATAAACTTATTTTATTATTAAATGAAATATCAATTTCAGAAGAAGTACATCATTATTCTAAAAAGCATATCTTATTACTAATTACCAAACTTTCGAGATATAAAAAAAACTTAAAGCTAGAGTCAAATTGTAGTATCTATATCATTTTAATTATTGCGTTTTGTGAATGATTTACTTACATAAAATTGGATTGCAAATTGTGAAACAAATGATTATGCTTGTGTACTCTATTTTCATTTCTGATTAGGAAGCAAATTTTCTCACCTTTTAGTAGGAGTTTTAAATGATTTTTAAAATCCCTTTTAGATTGCTAAAATCGCTGAATCCATGAAGGATTTATTTAGTCAATACAAAATTTAACAAATGTATCCATAAATTTATTCTTATAACCACTTTACTGAAATATCCTATTTTAATCCTAATTTTGAACCACTCTGCTTATAGACTGCAAGTAATTTACATACATCAGATTTTCCCTTGTAAACTTGATGCAGCACTACTTAATTGGTGTTCATTTAAATTGCATACAGGCGCAACTCTTCTTCTCAACTGTCAGATCACACCATATATGTAATGTTCTTTTTCATGTGACGGTATGCGATGGACTCCATGTATTTTCTCACGAATGGATATTCTTAAAATAACAAAGATTTGTATGTATGGATTTCATCTTTTAGAATGTTTACTGAAAGAAATTAACAAATTAACTAAACTCTTATTCTAATTTTATGATTATTTATGTAAAAATCAAATCTTTTCCACGGCTAGATTTTTTCTTACTCTTGCTCTTATTGAATACTCGATACGTATTCACACACAATACAACCACAATGAACAATATAATATCACACACCTTACTCCAATAATATGATACACCACACATCGCACGACTACGTACGACGCACACACACACAACAACCACCGACCACGCACGCACCACGTGCCACACACACACACACACACACACACACACACACACATCACACACACACACACACACACACACACACACACACAACAACACAACAAACACACAATTCAAATTTATATGGAGAGCAAAAGGATTGGAAGCTATTTCTGAAAAGAAAAGAACGATGTTTCATCAGGAAGGTAAATCCCGCTTTTGTTCCCGATATTGATTGTTTCTTATGTATGCATAAGGTGTTCCAAAAAAAGTAGAACTAGTGACAGTTTCCTTAAATATTGTGTTCCTTGACATATAGCTTCAATTACAAGAAGTTTCATCAGATAGTGAATGTTTTGGAAACAGTTTTCTGTGGAGTTCAAAATATTGTACCTCGACATATACTTCCAATTGCAAAGTTTCATCAGATAAGGTAGGAATGTTTTTGGAAACAGTTTGGCATCTGTGGAAGTTCAAAATAAAATGTCAAGAAAATGAAAATTTTATACGTGCCCCATAGAGCAAAAATGTCAATGAGTGAAATGTTTCTCTTACACTAATCTATGCATAAACTGAGTTTCACGGTTCTATCTGCAAATCTTACAGAGATAGGTTAATTTTTAAATTTCAAGGGGTCTGTTTAAAAATTTCTAAGGAGATGTTTATTAAAAAATGCAATTTTTTCAACATAGAAAAACAGCAAAATGCAAATATTTGAAATGTAGTATATCAGCCAATCATCACGGGTTGAAAATAAATTGCCAATGACGCATTCTGTTACTCAGTTTCAATTGCAGATAGTTGCAACTATCGGCTTGATAAAGAATGGAAGGGCAACTTTAGAAAATGATAGTTGAAGGTATAACAGGAAAATAGCCTAATATTGAACCAGAACACTGAATTATATGCTCTTAGTGTTGTGCGTATTATTAAGCTTTAACTAAAATTCGTGTTTTTATTCTTATTTGCTTACTTCTCCACTCTGAGAATTCGATTATTAAGGAAAAAAAGATGAAAACGAGAAAAAAAATGAAAAAGTAAGACAGACAGAGGATGGTGCTGCACACCAAATATTTTTGAAAGCACTAAAATTCAATCATTGCGCACAAATAAGTGACGTAATGGAGGAAGGCGAATAGCTATTCTTCCTCCCTTAGAACTCAGCTGGAACTGGATGTTCCTGTTTTGTGCTAAAAACCAACTAATTTTCTTTTTTTTTCCTCTTTCAATCTCACCCATGGTTCCCCCTTTCGCTCTTGATTTTTTTTATCGTCTGTTTTTAGGTTTAGGAATCACTTTCATGTTCCTCAACAGGAACTTGGCAGGTTCGATTTCTCTTATTAAAATGGAACTCACCGAAATAAAAGGATTGTAATTATCTAAAATACAATTCAGATAATTACAACTAGAAATTTGAACTATTTGAAGGTAAAACTATTTTTGAAGAATTGTATTCTAGTAATATTTTTATAGCACTGCTTGTTTCTGGGAAGATGAACTTCACCATAAATATTTTTTGAAGGTACACATGAAGAACTATTTCTGCAATTACTTCAATTAATATATTATTTGACTAGTTTTTAGATTTAACATGAGTTACCAAATACATTATTTCCTGATTCCGCTATTTAAATAATTTTTTTAAATATGTATATTATCTTTAAAATGTACGTATAAAGACTGCATCAAACAGCAGTGAGAGGTATGGAAAAGTGGTCCAAATAAACAACTTTGTCTTCTTACATATCTGTAATTTTTGCAAATAGAAGCGTGCAAATTTGTATGTGAAAAGATGAATGTACAAGAAACACTTTGCTATTGACATTTTTGCTCTATCGGTTTCTTATAAAAATTTAATTTTTGTAACTTTCTCTTATCAATCCCCTCTGATATCAAAGTATTTTCATAAAAATTATTACCTTATTTGATGAAACTTTGTAATTGGAAGTATATGTCTAAATTCAATATTGAAGGAAATAAACGCTTGTTCCACTTTTTTTTGGACACCCTGTATATACACACATATATATCAAAACAAACAAGAAACAAAAGACAAAAAATTTAATAAATTGAAATATATCATGGCGAGACACTCGTCAGGGGGAGAAGATCGCCTATGATATTAATAAGTGCTTTTTTCTGCTTAACGACATACGAAAATCGTAAAAATCGGTCACTAACCAATCAAAAAGCACGAGACAATTAAAAATGGAAAAATTCTGGAATAAAGGACAAATACAGTGAAGATGATTTATAAAATCGAAAGCAAAAAAGCCGAACACAAAAGACCTAGAATAAAAATAATAAAAGAGAAAAAGTCTGACCACCGCCAAGAATAAGCACACAGGAGAAGCACGAGGAAATGTCGCCAAACCAGTTATTACTGTTGCCAAACAGAGGAAGAAAAGGAGAAAAAGGCCTTGCCTATAGCCCCTAATTCACTGCTTGGGATATCGTCGCACAAAGTTTTCGGGAATACCATTTTTTAAAAGTTGATCAAACAAAAGCTTTGATTGTCACGATTTTGAATTTTCATTTGAACAAATAGATTTAATACGAGAAAATTGAGTGAGAATTCTGTTTCTATAAATCTTAATAGAAATATTAGAAGACCAATAGGAAAGTCGGTTGACACTAAAATTAAAATCCCTTCTTTTGTCACATATATCCATACAAAAAGGGATGGTGGCATATTTTAACGTGTTTCGTTTGTCGTTAGCAGAAAAAAGCACAAATTAATATCATAAGCGAGCTTCTCTTCCTGACGAGCGGCTCGCTATGATATTTTATATTATTTTTGTTTCGCTATTTATTTTTGTTTTTGTCTATTTTTTGCCATTGTGTCTTGGTTGTTTTTGAGTTTTTGTCTTATGTTTCTTGTTTGTTTTGATATATATATATATATATATATATATATATATATATATGTACTCAAAAACAATCACCAAGAATAAAGACATTCAAATACAAAAAGAGTGATAAATATGAAAAATTTAGTACTTGCACCGAAGAAAAACTAATTCAAATAAAGTGGTCATGAAGAAACATTTACACTATGATAAACATAAATTATAAATCTAAATCAGATAAGGAATAACCTTCACTGACCCGGTGAATGCGCCAATGCAGCAGTACATCCGTGCAGTGAGAAATATTAACAAAAGAAATCACACAATACTATTTTAGAAAAAGAACCTACCAACAAAAACAGAAGGCTAAAGTCCGGGACGCGTTTTTAGCCCCGTAGGATCATCGAAATAATAATATTCAGTGTTTTCTACTCAAATTTTAGTCTAAATGATGAATAAAGTTTTTCCCCCGTCAAACTTTTTCAGTATTCAGGTTTCAATTTGTGTATATATATATATACATATATATATATACAGTCGGACCTCTATTTAACGAACCCCTATTTTGAGAATTTCTCTATTTTGCGAACTTTTCCTTGGAACCAAGAACATTTTGCGAATTTCTTCGTAAAATAACCTCCAAATAGCGAAGTGCATTCTCTATTTAACGGACTTTTTCTTGTGATCCAATATTTTTTTCTCCCTATTTCTCAAAGTATTTCTGAAAATTTCAAACTTATTCTTTTTTTAACACATTTTATGGTGATCAATGACCTTGAACTGGCTTTACCAGTCACCTAACTCGCCGAGAGCAGTAAAATCGCTGTCATTCTTTGCATTTCATCCAGGAAATGCAACCTTTATCCCCCCCCACTGTCCACTTCACTAGAAAAACTTTCAATATCCCCCTTTCACCCTCAATGGAGCTGTCCCGTGTCCTTGAACTAGTCTCCCGTTTTCTAGATTGTTGATCTGAGTCGTGCTGGTAATTTCGGTTCTTGTAGCTGGAAAATGTCAAAGCAAAAGTTCTTGAGCATCAAAGAAAAACAATGATGTGTTGGTTGATGATTTCTTTCACTTGATTCTGAAGCTGAAACCTCGGAAACACTAACTGAATTGGATATTTTGGACAGTGTGAAAAATAAAAACAATACAACAATAAATTGCGACGAAGATGATGTAGAAGATATGATTATGATGCAGAAATCAACAAACCTTCGTATAATGAAATCATAAAATCATTTGAAACAATATGCCTGAAGGGGCTTTTGGTGCATTGCAGAGATGAGAGACGTATTATGAGAGAAAACACTTTTTTAAACAAAGAACTCAGACAAAATTAACAGACTTTATCAGTAATTAAATTTAAGGACGCGTGTGGTAATGTATGCTTAAAATTACTTGTTATAATAAATGCGATAATGTCATTAAAATTCATTAATTTTAATATAAAATTATTTTTTAAAATTGAAAATGCAATATATTCCCGGACAATGTTTTGTTTTCCTTGCAGATTTCTTTTTGATGGGTAAAATATATAAAACAAATAGATATTAATTTACAAAATAAAGGTGTGATTAATTACTTTTTAAAATAATATTTAATGTTTATGAGTTTAAAATCTGTTTTGTGTAGTATAAAGTATTTTAAAAGGTGAATCTCCATTTAGCAAATTTTCCATATAACGAACTTTTTTCGGGATTTAGCGACTTCGTTAAATAGAGGTCCGACTGTAGTAGAAAGAAAATTCAAATGACAATTTAGATAACAAAACAACAAGAACAGGGAATTTTATCATTACTCTGATTTCACCCTTCCGAGTAAGTAACTGAAAATATCCAGAAGATTCTTTTATAAAATAATTAAAAATTTCCTTAAAGGTTCGATAAATAATGATGTTTATTGGATAACAGTGAAAAGAATAAATGGGCTCACTTATTTTTGATTATTTCTTTTCCATAAAGGAAATGCATTTTATTTTATGAATCGTTCAAGTTATGTGATTAGAATATGGGACAGTAACCCTATCAATCTGCTACACATCGGAGACACTGAAAATAAAGTGAATTTTGGAAAAAGAAACATATAAATCTTAAAAAGCAAGAAAATTTCAAAAATAAAAATGAAACCTTTTTCAATATAAAATCAACAGAATTTTTAAAAATAAGAAAATTAAAAAAGCAAGAAAATTTCAAAAACACAAATGAGACCCTTTCCAAAACAAATTTCGTGTGAATTTTGACTTATCGTTCATATTTTAAACAATCTTTTGCTCTGTATCATAATTTCAAATGTCTGTAGACATTATTAAATTCTTCATCGGAAAGTCTCAATTTCATCATGACTCTACAATCTGTTTTTTTGTCAATGTTTTGAATTGCCATCAATGTCCTCGGTGTTTTTACTCTATGGTTTGATTAAATTTTTGATAAAATATAAATTTATACAGGAAACAACCATATCCTAATGTTTTTGCCCATTTTTGAACTTTCGAATCGAAGAAGGAATATTTAATTCTTCAAATATTTCTTTTTACATTTTTCCTGATTTATAAGCAAATGTACTACCATATCATTCATATTTATTTCTGATTTAATTTTTGAGCATGTTCATCCCTAATCCACAAACCCTTAGTATTTAGAAACTTTTTAAATCTCAAGTCATGAAATTCTTTAGTACATTTAGAAGCAGTTCTTTGTTCTTCTGGATCTAATTCGCAATGATGTGATTAAAAAAACAAGTACAGTTTAACTAATTTCAAGTTAATCGAACTAATTTCTCTTGGATTGGCTTATTGAGCAGACCAAAACCTCGATTATTAACAATAAGTATTATATAATTTATCTTAAATTTAAGATAAATAAATTTTGAAAACAGAAAGTCTTAAACATTTTTATAATTTCTAAAGCTCTTGTATGAATTCGATTTTCTAAAATATAACATTTTGACCAGAAGGAGAAGGTAATAAAGATTTTTATGAAAGATTTATTATGATTACTAGTAAATTTAGAACTCTTCTACTTTAATTCCTTGTTCCATAATTTTCATTTTGATGAAATAAACAGTGTTAGTAGTCTTCAAACGAAATTCTTTTTTTAACAACACATTTTTAACTCCTTTTAATTTCTTCTTGTTATTTCATCTTCAGTTTTATAGTCGTCAATTTTAGATCTTAATCCAATAAATTCAAATAATAATTATCCATCATGTAAATCTTTCAATTTCCCGAAACATTTTTTATTGATGGTTGGCATATGACATTTATTATTGCCTAGATCAGGGGCGGCGAACCTTTATGTATCAACGTGCCATTTTTTCTAAAAAAATGTTTAATGAGGTCATAGACGTGCCGTCAAATAGTACCGTCAATGCTTCATAGTGAACTTTGTGATCGGTGGCGTGCCCAAAATATTGTGTCACGTGCCATTGGTTCGCCATCCCTGGCCTAGATAATCTGAAGAGTCAAAATAATCATTCAGTCCTTTCAAATCTTTATAAAAATCATCAGTTTTAATATTATCAATTATATTAACGTAGTTTTATGTTCACACTTTCGTTTCATCATGTTATAATAAAAATCATATAATAAATGTTGTGATGCACATAAAAATACTCATTACAATACAGATGATGTTCTCAACCTATTTCCTTGTTTTATGTGTTTGTATTAATATATATTTATGTTTGCTTGCATATTTAATTTAGCGCCTCCTCTAGGCGGGGGTGCTTGTTGCTAGTGTATTTAAGTTCGCAGCCTGTCTGGCTTTTTGCTATTTGCAACTGCTTTCACTGTTCGTAACCATTTGCTTCACTTATTGCTCGCATGGCTTGACCTCCATCTTTCTGCCTGTTGGCGCTGATACTTGTATATAATGATGAATACACGCCTTTTAACTTGGAGTTTCCTCGCCTTTTTATCTAAGGTTTGCAACACTAAATCTATTTGGCATCAGCCACCATTATTGTACGAGAACTAGATTCCGGTGTAGCATCGTGAACTCAAGATCCTCATTCTAACTGCAACAGATGGGTTGAAACAGAATTTTATTCTTGCTTTAAAACGTTGCTTTCTTGAGTGGAAATATTAAGTTTTATATAGATCTTATGTCGATACATAGCCGCAATAATTCTAAATTACTGTATCTTTATCAACTGAAAATTCTTTGAAATATTCTTAGGAAATGAAATCATCTGAAGAGAAATATTTTAGTTTCTCGAGATTCATGCAAATTCAAACTCGGTATTGGAAAATAAAAGAGTAACCTTAATAATATATTTTTAAGTTGGAGTTGATGAACAATAAAAGAATGGCCAGAAATCATTTAATAGAAATGACTGCTTCATTTTCTTTTATATTTAAAAATAATTCAAGAAATTTCTTTAATTTTGAAACTAAATAGGTAACATAGGTTATTTTTGTAAAACAATGAATTCAAAGTGAAAGAGAAGTGAAACAATATAAACTTACATGTTTATTTTCTGCATGTATATGTGGATTGAGTTTCTACTCCTTCATTAAAAACCATTTATTATACATTAAAGAATGAACTCATTTAATTTTTATCACTACTTTAAATGAATTAATAATGCAGAGTAATTTAAAATTCGATGTAGAAGTTATTAGGAGAGGTAAGAAGCACAAAAACGAACCAGCATGACAGGAATCACTATCTGGATAAACTAGAGGATATATGTAGATGCACAAACGATTAGACAATGAATGGAGAAAATTATTTATTTGCTGTTACGTTAGTAACAGACAGTATTTGCACACGCTCAATTTCATGCCAAGTGATCAATTTTCTCACTATCACAGTTATTCAAGATTTACAATGGCTATGCATGTATTTGAGAGTCCCTTCGAAAATACATGAATTTTCCGGACATTACATGCTGCATGTCCTCCATCTCAGCAGTGATAAACTGCTGCGTCTTCTTCGTATGCAGTCTGAAATTTAAATTATTAATACTTCAAATACAACTGTAGCACTGAGAATCAACCTCTTCTATCTCTTCCAGAGAGCGCTTTCCTATGCAAATTTTGTATTTCTTACCTCCCCTAACAGTTTTGCATGGTGAATTTTGAATCGCATTGCGTAGGAACCTGAGAGGTATAGTTAGTTATTCTTCTTGAAGAATTATATATTTTTAAATTTAAATTTCTTGTATTTTGCTATAGTGTTATTTTTATAAATAAGGACAAATACTCATACAGGGACTAGATACTGGAGTTATGAGCTCAAGATTAACAATTTGTGCCCGAAAAAAGTTTGTTTCTTAAATACTCACCTCGCCGGATGTTAATCCCGTGTTGAGTGATAGGAGTTTCATGAGTGTGCTCTTCCCAGCTCCATTGCTGCCGATGAGAGCAAAAATCTCTCCCTCAAGAAAACTCATACTCACATCCTTAATCGCCACTTGTTTTTTCTTTTCCAGTAAACAATTTCTATATGTATAGGTCTTCCTCACAGATTTTAAGTCCACAATTGACTGACGGGAAAAAGAAAATGCATTCATAAAAAATGGTGAGAATTAAATATTTTTAAATCAAAATAAATTTTGAAACTAAGTTTTATCCATGTAAAAACATATATTGAAATGAGATGTAGACAAGATGTTAACAGGACTAGAAGAAATCTGAGAAGAAATATTAAGTGAAGTTATATAATTCATATGATTTAAATGATAAATAAAGGAATTATTACCTTGCTTTCCAACTATTAATATAAAACTTATTTGTAATTCCAAAGTTGCATTTATATTTTAATGGATATTTGAAATTTTACAACTTTTATGTTTCCTTCGATACAAGAACATGAGGTTTCAGAAACAGGGATTTTAAGATATTCCTTAAATCCTAAGATAATTTCTTAAAAATTAAATGAAATAATGCGATATTATTTATTGTTATTGCATTACATGCATTAAATACTTCACGAATAAAAAAAATAATAATTTCCTTTTACAAAATTATTCTAATTGTTTAAGATACCTATTTTTATTGATAAATTGTTTCAGAATGAAACTTTTCAATACTGAAAATCTAAAAAGCTTTATTTAGAAAAAAACTTCAATTCAGAAACCATCATATTTTTAGAGAATAATAAAATTAATTCATAGAGGAAAAAAAAAGATGCGAAAAAAAATCTACAATTATAAAGGAAGAATTTAAGAACAGTTTACTTGGAAGTAGAATAGTGTTAAAAATTAAGAAAATTTTTACCTCCAGTCGTTTACTACCAGAAACACTTGATACACTATAGGGAAAGCAGGATATGTATGCATATTGGTATAATGCAGAAAAATAAACATAAAATAGTTGCGGTGCACACTAATGATAGTGCGCAAAACTCATCAGAGGCGTGTCATAATCACAGGTTGCATTATCGGAAAAAAGAAGAGGTTGGGAAGGGGATATGCTTGGATACACATTGGAAAAGAAGGCAGTTTATGAGTTCCTGTGACAATCGGTCACATTCCCCAAACAACGCTATTTTCAGACCCTGAGTAGTTTCAGGAAAGCAAACTGCATTTGTCTGCATAACACTTTGTCAAATAAGCTCAAATGAGCTTATGTAGGTAGATCTGGTATGTCTATCCTAACTTCGCAGAAATTCTCATCCACTTAGATAAATTCTAAGTGGATGAGAGTTGTCATCAATAAAAATGCCATCAGAGTCAACTGCATCACTGTGAATAGCATACACCTTCAAGATCTCATCCCCGTGCCACACAATGCTAAGGATCTGTGTGCCCATTCCAACTTGAAGATTGCCCAACCCATCAAACTCTCTTTCTCGAAAGTTTGAGGACAAATGGCAGGTGCAACTCAGCCTGACCACTGATTTTCAACGTTCATCTCAAGGTTAGTAGAAATTACCTACATTTTTTCTATAGGATATTTTAAATTATTAAATATAAAATGTTGTCTTGTATAAGTACGAGTACGTAATTTCTGTGCGTGTAATAAATTGGAAAATATGTTATATCCCTATTTTCTTGTTACAGTGGTCATTTGTATATCTTTATAGTAAGAACTATTCTTGATTTAAACATTAATTTAATTAAATGTGAAGAAAAACCAGTTTTTTCACCAATCAAGAAATGTTTCAATTCAGTAAATTTTCAGCCATTTTCAAATAAGAAGGAAACTGAATTTTGATTAATACCGAAATAGAATTCTGAGTGATATATTAAACTATCTCCTATTTTTTTCCCTTTATATGGAAAAGGATTAAATGATAATTTAAAAAAAATCATCTTGGGATAAGGGACAAACAATGAATTTATCTATTATTGAGATATGCATTTTCAAAAGTGTAAATAGTAAACTGACCTTTGGATTGTGTTCTTTGTCCCAAGCTTCTTGATTCATCACTTGTATCTTTTTTTTCCTTAGAAATGTTTTCAACTTTTCGACATATATTATTAATAATGCGTAGAATAAATTGCTAAGTGGAATCTGCAAATTGATTCAAAAGAGACTCTTGGAGTAAACATTTTAAAATACAACTTTTAAAAAAAAATATTTATATGTAAATGAAAGTTCCAAACTTCTTTACAAACAGAACAAAATATATTTCTTTTTTAAATCGATCAAACTAAATTAATTAATGCGAAACAATTATTAATCATCAAGGTTGTTTACCTATATGTATATAGGTACTAAAATAACAAAAATTCATTCTCAAAATCTGTACGGATACCAAAAATTCGGGGAAAATACATAGAAAATACTAGTTTTCAGAATCATAATATATATTTCTTATAATATTTTGGATAAGAAACGGTAATTGGAAGGATATGATAGTGGAAAGTGATTATCTCGCGTCATTCAGAATCTATGGTTGAATGAAAGTTTTATTTTTATTTTCTTAAGCGTGTGTTTTATACTCTTACTGAAATTTAAGCTAATTATTTTGTTCATACATATAATGTTCCAATTTAATAATGTTATGAGTTTAAATATTTTTAATATGTTTCATTTCAGTTTGAAGGCTTGTATTAGATGTGTATAAATATTCAAAATAATTTATTGAGCATTTTGCAACCAAAATGTGATAAAAAGATAAATGCGTCTTCGAAAAATAAATAAGAAAACTTGCAAATGATTTTTTTACTCAAATGTAATAATTCATTTTTGAAAATATCTGTACCAAAATTCGCATATTTTTGGTCACAAATTATTGATGTCTTTAAATTAAACGAGCAGATAACCCGGCTTTGCTCTGGATGGGAATTTTTAATATGCTGCCCTCAGTTTCTTTTTCAATAAATATCTTCTCTATTTCCCCCCCCCCCCAAAAAAAAAACGCAAATCTCTTTTGAATCTCTTATTGTTGATCTAAAACTTTCGAATCTAGTCTTGTCTTTACCTTATAACAGTATGGTTTGAATGAAAATGCGAGAAGTTTGAAAAAAAACAACATTTATTTTAAACGATATGTCATACAATAACTACTAAAACTTACAATTTTTTTTGTAAAATAAAGCATCAAAAGACAAAAAAGAGAGAAAAATGTAAGGACTAGTAAATTAAAATATGGGAATATAATATTTCGTCTCACGTGTATGTGAATAATAATGGAAGAAAAAAATTGTGTGCAGAAGAAAAGCGTTAACGAAAACTTTTAAAAATCATTTAAAATATGGAAAGTTACACAGCATTTTCATATTACTTTTATTAGAACGGGGATATACTGGCCTTTAAAATGATATAAAAATTATGATTCTCCAATGAAAATACATAAGCAGAAAATTTGAGAAAATAAGTTATCAATTAACATTAAATAAATAAAAATCCAATTCGAGTTTTAAAATAACATTTATGCTGTTAGCTTCCACTTTTGCTTATCTATCACTATGCCAATTATAGTCCCAGTAAGTCAAACGTTTCGGGCGCGATAGAGAAGAAACCAGCGGGAGTGGTCTCCCCTAAACTTTCACGTATACTCCTAACACATGTAGAGAAAAAAAAATAAGCTAAAAGGCAGTAAAGCTAACAAGAATCTCAAACGCAGTGGGGAAAAAATAAGCGAAACGTCATACCACGATTTCTGAAGGTCTACCAACGCGGAAGTAGAATTAGAAGCCGACGTGATTACCAATAGTGCTGGATATAAGATAAAGAAAACGAAATTTGCAATTTGAACGCCTTTTTTTAACCGATTGACACAAAAATTGGACACAAATCTACCATTAATGTAAGAAGGCCACATACCAAATTTCATTTATCAAAGTAATTTTTTAAAGAAGTTATTGCGTTCAAAAGTATGCGATTATACAGACAGACAGTCAACCCTTTGACGGATATGGTCCAAAATTTGATAAAAACATACATTCCTGATGATAAAAATGTGTACCAAATTTTATCCATCCAGCTATTTAAGTTTGTGAGATATCGCTTTCACATTAACACAAACATACAGACAGACAGACTTCCCGTGAACGGATGTTGTCTAAAATTTGATTGAAACCTACAAATTATGTGTAAAGACCACATACCAAATTTCATTCATATAGCTTTAATAGTTTTTGAGTTATCGTGTTCACAGACACACTGACAGACATAATTCCAAAATTGTGCTTTCGGACTCAAGGAGGTCTAAAACGTGGAGATTCATCAAAATCTCGAGTTCGAATTTTTTGGCTATTACAAAACTTTCTCTTCGTATACTAGCAAGTACAAAAACGAGCATATCATATTTTTCTACATTTATGTATTAAATAAATATTTTGCTGATAATGCATAATTAATTTGATAATGATGCAGATAATGCAACTGTAAATAAAAACTAAACATTAACGGAGACCGAAGCCATGGCCATGCACGAAGCACGAGTCTTACTTGGTACGGATTACATTGGGGAAAGAGAAGTTACAAACGCGCGGAGAGATTAAATAGTTCGAAATGAGAAAAGTACCGAATTTCAAGCTTTAGAAACAGTATGGCTTTTGTGTGTCAAAGTTAAAGTAGAAATGTGTTTATTTTAGACTTAAGTAGAAATAATTCGTTCATAATTATAAATTAGGTGGCGTAAAAAAGGATTTAATTTAAAGAAGATTGACATTTCGAAATCATTACACACACACGCATATATATATATATATATATATATATATATATATATATATATCTTTGTTGTAGACATTGAAATAAACAGGCCGAGCAAATAACTACCTCTTATTTTATTATCAAACTATTTAAGTAAAATATAGGAGAGTGGTGGGTATACGTGCATCTCCGTCTAGGTTACAAGAAAAAGTTAACAGCAAAATCCCTGTATTCTCTCAGATAAGGGAATAACATATTGACACGTGATCAAAGCGAAGGGAATATTGGGTATTTTTAATAAATCACGTAAGAGTTTTAGGGGAAAAAGTCTAGCGCCAAGGAGACGCGTCATTATTTTCGGTGGGCACGTGAAAGCGATTAAAAAAATTCTTTTAGCAATAAATATGCCAAAACGAGAGATTTAATATACCTCCAGGGCGGGAAAAGAACGAAACTGGAGTTTTAGAAAAGTGATTTTGGAATACATTAAGATTTTAAAATATATAGTATTAGAATTTGAAATAAAATTAAGTGAGATTATTACATATATATATATGTGATTCATAATCTCTACTAATAATAAAGGAGAATGTTTGTGTTTTGGAGTTACACAAGACAGACCACTAGCCTAGAGATACGAAATTTGGGAAAAACATAATTAATGGGGAGGAAATGTGCACTTTGGTTTTTTTTTGAAATTTTTATTATAATTTTAATTAATTAAAAATTAAGCAAAATTTTGGCGTTTCTGAATAACTTCTGAAAATATTGCAGCACAAAAATCATTTTTGTCCTTCGTCAAAATGATTTCAAAATCCTTTTGTCAAAAAACTTTTGGGCCTTCTGAAAGTGCAAAAAGTTACGTTTTCAATGTTATCAATGAAAATGCTGTACAATTTTATCTAATTAAATTGGACTTAAAAATATTTTCTGAAAAATTTACAAAAATACTTTTCAATGTCGCAATGAAATTGAAACCATTTTCATTGTTTAAACAAATATTTAATTGCTTTTTCTTTTTCATTGCTCAAAGCCGAGGTAATATACTAATACATTTTGCATTTATATTTCATTTCATCAAATTTGTTGTGGAATCTGAAAACCAACCGGTCTGAGATATTACGCATGTAAGCGTATTTAATATTATGCCTGACAAAAGCAAGACTGCAACATAATTATTGTATATCAGTGTATGATATCAGGTAAGTGGCAACAGTAAGATGTTGTGCTACTTTGAATTTGATTTTTTAGAAATACTCTAGAGAGACGATTACGAGAAGTGATGAGTATGGTTGAACGATGTTACATTGTACGTAGTTACGAAGTGTGGTAGTTGTGTTTTAAAGTTCTAATAAATGTTTGTTTTGTCTTAAAAGAAGTCTTATGAATGTCAATCTAGAAGCCAACAGAAATCAGAAGTGGGATGAATTAGAAACCTGTGACTGAAATTCTCATCGACAGTTAAGCAAGATTGAAGGAGTTCGAAATTTAAAGTACGTTACGAAATTTTTTTGTCATTATTTGTAAATAAAAGTGTAGGAAAGTGCGAAAATGTCTATTTTCGCTGGAGCACGGAAGTGCGATTTAAAGATATTGGCTGAGGAACTTGGAGAAACGGTCAATGAAAGATTTGAAAAAGATGATTTTGGCGAGCAAAGAGTACGATGAAGAAAGCGCCAAGGAATGGTTGAATACGTTAATCAATGAAAGGAAGGAAAGAGAAGAAAATGAACGAAGAAATGAAGAAATTCAAATGGAGGAACGTAGGAGAAAGGAGGAACAAGAAGTTGCTGAACGAAGACACCAGGAAGAAATTGAATTAAGAAAACAAGAATACGAGGAACGGATGCGGAAGGAGAAATACGAGGAACGGAAGCTAAAGGATGAAATGGAATTTGAGCTGCAAAAAATACGCCTTGGAGCAGAAAGTAGGTCTTTAAATTCAAATTTCGTCACCAATCAAAATGTAAACAGTATGCAAATTAAGCATAAGTTAGAAATTCATCATTTGATGCAAAAATTTAACTCCGATGAAAACGATATAAGTTTATGTTTAATTATGTTTGAACGTCTGGCCAAACAAGCTGAAATATTAGTAAACACTTGGGTAACTCATTTGCTTGGCTTATTGCCATATGACGTTGCGCATTTAATCGCCAGAGAACCAGATGAGATTGCAAACGATTATGGCGGAGTTAAAAAGATATTGTTGAAACGGTATAAGTTAAGGCCAGAAAAATTTCGCCAAAAGTTTTTTATGCATAAAAAGAATTTAGGGAGTACCTGGAAAAACTTTGCCTATGAATTAAGAAATTTTTTTAATGAATGGGTCAGTGGAGTTAAAGCAGATAGTTTTGAAAAGTTGAGAGATCTTATCATAACGGATCAGATTAAACGTAAAGTTACTCAAGAAGTAAAAGATCATTTTATAGATGGCTGGTCTAAGCTGAATTCGCCAGATGATCTAGTTAAAAAACTTTACGACTATGAAACCTTGAGATCAACTTTTAGAAGTAAACAACCACGTAAAGAATGGCATTACGACAAACAGAACTCCCTTAAAGATAATTCAGCTTTTACAACCGACGAAAAGAAAAAGTTGTACGGTATTACACATAATGAAAGGGGTGAACCAAAATGCTTTAACTGTTTTAATTTCGGGCACATTGCAAGGAACTGTTCGCTGCCAAAATCAGTTTTAATATGCCGAGAAGGTAATGAAACAGGCCATACAATTATAAACTGTGTCGGCAAGGAAACGAATCATTCAAGTGTGAAAGCTTATTTGTTAGACTAGTTGGCGAGAATTCAGACGAGAGTAATTCATTTTTGAAGAAAGCGAAAATTAATAATTGTGATAACGTGCAAGCTTTAATTGATACAGGAAGTTCGTGTTGTGTCTTAAAGATTTCAGTTGCTCAGAAACTTAAACTGAAATTTGAACGTGCTGTCAATAAAATATATGGTTTTGGAAATCAAAATATGCCTGCATTAACGTCTATTAGAAGAATTAAAGCTGATATTGAAGTTGATGATGTAATGGCCGGCGTCAGTTGATATTATCATCGGACGGACATGGCTTGATCTTCCTCATATTGCTTATACAAAAAAAGGAAAAAGAGTTCACATTGGATACCGGGAAGATGAACTGTTTAGAAACTTTCCGATTGATGAAAAAGTAAATCCAGTCTATCTTAAACGTCTTGAAACAGTTCAGTCAGAGAGTGAAAGTTTGCAGATTAAAGACACTTCCCAGCAAAGGATGATGGGCAATTTAGAGGATGATCTTAAAATGGTAAAGAATGAACTACGACTTCTACAAGGAGATATCAAGAACTTTAAGGAAGAGCGACAATCTCGGCTTCTTCAAATCCAGAAAAAGAATAAGAATGTTGACAACTTGAAAAGCATCAACAATTCTTTAGTGAAAACAAATTCATATTACGACAAAAACAAGTCAGGTAAAGTATCGCTTCGTAAAGGAGACATTGTGGCAGTTAGAAGAAAACCAAACACGACAGGTGAATCAACAAAGTCGCAACCACGATACCGAGGACCCATGGTTGTCACAGAAGTACGCCCTAGTGACACATATAGAATCTCACAACTAGAACCTAGAAAAGGCCGTCCTTATGCTACAATAGTTCATGTCAGTCAGTTAAAGGCCTGAAGAAGCTGGAATGAAGATGATGATGACTCTAGTACGAATTCTCATAATGAACCTGAGATGCAAAGACCCAAACGAACTGTACGAAAACCACTGCGTTATGGAGATTTTATGCCGGACAGATAGAACTTTTTTTAAATGTTGTATTTCACTTTATTTTATCTTTTACGAATGTATATTTGTTTTGCTTTTGTAATGATATTATTGAATGTAAACAAAATGTGATTCAATTGAGGTCAATTGAAAAGTCAGGATGGTCGAATGTAAGCGTATTTAATATTATGCCTGACAAAAGCATGACTGCAACATAATTATTGTATATCAGTGTATGATATGAAGTAAGTGGCAACAGTAAGAAGTTGCGCTACTTTGAATTTGATTTTTTAGAAATAATCTAGACAGACGATTGCGAGAAGTGATGAGTATGGTTGAACGATGTTACGTTGTACGCAGTTACGAAGTGTGATAGTTGTGTTTTAAAGTTCTAATAAATGTTTGTTTTGTCTTAAAAGAAGTCTTATGAAGGTCAATCGAGAAGCCAATACGTATAGTTAAGAAATATGTCCAGTGAGCTGATTTTATGTTTTCATTCTTTTTACTTTCTGGTATACGAAGTATAGAAAGAGAAAGTATTGTAATCGTCAAAAACCTCGAGCTCTAGATGACGAATTTCCACGTTTTAGACCTCCCTGAGTCCGAAAAACACAATTTTGGAATTATGTCTGTCTGTGAACACGAAAACTCGAAAACTATTAGAACCACAGGGATGAAATTTGGTATGGGATCTTGATACATAATATGTAGGTTTCTATCAGATTGTGGATGAAATCCGTCTACGGGAAGTCTGTCTGTCTGTCCGCGTTCATATGAACAATATAACTCTCAAAAACTTGAATAGATAGGTGGATAAAATTTATTACACAGTTTTATCATCAGCAATGTAGGTCCTTATCAAATTTTGGGCCAAATCCGTCAAAGGGTTGGTTGTCTGTCGGTCTGTATAATCGCATATTTCTCAATACGATATCGTCTATGACTAAAATAAATGAAATTTCAAATGTAGTATTGAAACCCTTATTGTAGATTTGTGTTCAATCTTCGTTAAAATCAGTTAAAAGATATTCATATTTGCTTTGTTCGCCATTGTACGACGCAAAAAAGGCACGCGAGTTTACTCCTGTTCAGTTTCCCGTAATACGTTCTGTCTTGGCTCACTGCCAAATTCTTCTCGAATAAAAGTGAATTAATTATGGAGTGTTTTTCTTCTAATCTTTCTTTCACTCCGAAACATTTTCTCGATAAGAGTTTCATATTTGATTTGCAGTTAGTTTTAATTTGTACTTGAAATGCATTTTTTTCTGAGTGGATTTTGCATTATTTTGACTTTTAACAGAACGAAAGTAATTTTTAAAAGTAAAGTAATAAAGTAACGAACCAAAATTAGTGTCAATTGATTCATCAGTTCTGTTCGTCATGGTTTTTTAAATTCTTAAGCACTCTGCCAATGTGCATGATATTTTCAACTACAACTATCGGTAGTACATTTGTAACAATCAGATCTGTGCTGGCAAGCTAAAAACCTGTCTTAGATGGGTGCAAATCTTTTAGTGACTTACATTAGATAATTGAAATTTGGTATGTGGTCTTCTAATCTTAATTGTAATTTCCGTTTCAGTCGGGAGAAAAAAAGCGTTCAAATTGCATATTTCGTTTTCTTTGCCATAGTATGACACAAAAAGAATGTCGCGATGATTTGGCGCGTTTTCTGCTGTTTGGCTTATTTTTTCTTCACCAGTTTCAGAGTGTATACGAGAAAGTTTAGGAGAGTTCACTCCCGCTGGTTTCAGTATGTTTTAATTCAGCTAACATGCTGCTGGCCATATAATGTGTTGCACCATTTTAATTTTGAAATCAGATGCATATTTTGAAAGAGGAATAATAAAGTGAAGATTGAGGCGTCAACGTGCAATTAGATGTTACATGACATGAACAGTTATTTGACTCCATTAGGTTCCTTTGTGTAGACAGTGAACAGAACAATACAGGTGCAAGGCCACTAATGGAACATGGGTTAAATGTCTACGACAATCTGAAGTTTAAAAATTACGTTTTTAAGTGAACCTTGGATATAAAATGATGCAATATTCAATTAAAATCATATTCCTGGCGAAGAAGTTGGTCCCCGATACCGGCTAGTATTAAATAATATTAGATTCTAACTTTAGAAATTTTAAGGTTAAATATTTACGTTAAGTTAATTTAAGGTTAATTATATTACTACATTTTTCTAGGAGATATATTTTCTATAAAAAAAAGCCAAGCGAAGAAAGATCACACGATACTTACTAATAGACCACAGACAATTTTCCAGTGTGTCCCATATGTGAAAGATTCAACTGTTTCACCCTGAAATTAAAAGAAAGAGCAAATGCTTTTTTCTCAGAAGGGAGTAATGCAGAGGAAAATTGATATTAATTTTTACATAATTATTAAAAAAATCAACTCTGGTTCATTCAAGTGAACATCACTTAATATATGAAATACTCTTCAGAATCTAAAAAGGGGAAAATTGTAGAATTTGGAACTCCTGGATATATTTTAATGCACAGTGATAAAGAAGTTATTTCAATGAAAAATGAGTATTAGAATTTTTTGGTACATTTTACTGTAAAACAATGTAATTTAATGAAATAAAATGTAATGCAGGAAAAAAGTTTAACTTATTATGTAATCTATCCAGTTAAGGAAATGAGTTGCCCAATTTTGACAACAAGAATTCCAAATAGGACACTAATTTTTTTAGGAACAAATATTTTTTGATTCTAAAATTTACACAATGCAAGACCCCATGCGTAACATTTCATGAACTGTCTGAATTCTACTTCTTCCTTCAGATGCAATGATACAAAATTACTTAACCTTACGATTTTTTTCTCTTTGAACCAATAATTTATGTCTTTAATGTAGCCTTATTTTTATATTATTTATATTTATTATATTTTAATTTTTGCTTTGGCTTCTCCAGCTTTCAATTTTTGAGGAGCACTAGTGATTATAACTATTTTCTGTGCTTTTCTTCTCACTCAAATTAATAGTCCAATTTAGCAACATTTTGTGGTACGATCTAAGTAACTTTTAGGTAAAGGTGGAAAAACATTTCCTTACCTAATATTTAAACTTTATTTAAATAAAATTATTATGGTAAATTGTAGCCAATCAAGTTTTCTATCTGAGGAATAATAACATATTTTGCTACTTACTTTAAAAAGGCGTAAGCGTTAGTAATTTTTTGTTAAAATATTTAATTGATAATATCTAAATCTAAACACATTTAATCTTACTGTATCCAAGCAGAGCCTAGCCTTAAAAATTATTTTAACTCATTTACCACTCAAATTTCTACTACTAATAAAGTAGAATGTGTGTCTGTGTTTTGGCGCTCTACAGGGCGGACCACTGGACATATTTTAGAGGGTGGGAATGTGCAACTGGAGGTCCTTTTTTAAAAATTGTAACTAGAATTTTAATTAATTAAAAATAAGCGAAATTTTGAAGTTTTCACTTACTATAGAGACACATCTAATTATAAATTTTTGTTGTTATTTCCATATAAGAACAAAAAGGACAAATAAGATAATCAAGTGTGTCCAAGATATTTTTATCTTTTTAATTAATTGCTCTTTTGAATACTAAAATTACAAATTACAAATTTGAATACTAAAATTTATACAGAGATGCTGTTGTACCGAAGGAGATAATTCTGTCAGGTAGAAATAAACTGCGATTTTTTTCCTCAATTGCTAATAAGAATGGATTTTTGAGACCAAAATATATATTAAAATTTTTAAGCGTAGCAATACTTACTTCAGAAAGAAGGATAATCAGTCCAAACGGTGCATAAATAGGGAAAAGAAATAAAACCAGAGCATTCAGTGTGTAAATGTAAGGAATATCTGCAAACACTGCTATCATAGACCCAAAGAATATGGTCAAGGAAACCTATAAATAATAAGTAAATTGTTTTATTTAGAATAAGCTATAAATAAGAAATGCAATTCAATGACAGTAGCTTTGCAATCAGGAACCAATTATCATTTAATGATTTTTAGGCTCATAAATGAAAACTATACTGAAGTGTGCTTAATTTCAGGAAATTCGATTTAATTTCTTGAGCAATTCGAACAAAAGCCATTCCGAAGCTCAATATAAAAAATATTACGCAATAGAATATTATGCTAGATCAATTAAAGACTATTTGCTATTCAAAATACATGCAATATTCAAATTCTTTCCTTGATGTTGCGTAACAAAATTATATTAGAATATGTGCACTTTGAAGTTTGTTCCAAATTGCCCAGTTGTTTCTAAATAATATTGCGCTTACAGGAGCAAAGGGCAGTCTGTCAAAAAAGAATCCGAACACTCCTCATTACTCGCAATCTACATGTGTTAAAATCAAGTAAAATGTGTCCTTGGTTTAATAATGCATCTCCTTGAAATACCTATAAACCGCATTTGCTTAAGGGAACTTCTTCAAATGTATTTTCACATCATCTTCAAATTTTCCAGCTGCAACCCTCAGCTTTTATTCTTTTAAAAGATGCCTGACATTGAGAATCTCCAGAATATGAAGTTTTATGTAATTTGATGCAAATTAATAGAATATATGGTAGAAAAGTTTCTGGGGGATTGTATCAATATTCACAATGCAAAAAAATGGTTTCTTCTTATAACTCCTTCCTTTACTTTTTGCATTTCATTAATTAACTCTCATTTAATACTCAACTTTTTAGCGGTTTTTAAAAGGATGTGCGCAGAAAGGTACAATCGAAAATTTTTGTCAAAATACCGATCCAAAATAATACTTTTTATTTTCATTTTCATTTATAGAAGGAAAACAAAAACGTTTAATACCTACCAAAGGCTCTTAAATTCATTTCGTTATTCATAAATAAAACGTATATATGCCAATTTAAAATTCGCTTATTTATTCTCTCTATATAAAATAAGATTCACAAGGAAAAATGGTTTGGTATTTCATTATATTGTTCTTCATATGTTGTTTTGATTTTAAAAATCTCCAAATATGCTAAAAACTAAAAGAGAAAATATATTTCATCACAATTATTTTTCTAGTGGTTCAAAAGTGATAATTAAGTTATTATTATGAAGAACTTTTTTACCAACGAAATATAAACTTTCAATATAAAGTTTTCATCAAACTACAATTAACATGAATTGCAAAAATTTTTCGTGTGTCAATTGCATTCAATTTCTTTTACTGTAGAAAGAAAGTCGGTTCAGATAAGAAAGTCTAATTTAAAAATTTAATGCATTTTAAAGATTTTATTTTATTTTCATTCTAATATAAGTATCATCGAATAATATACAGCATGTCCTAAAATATGGAACAGGCATTTATTTCCTTAAATAATGCCTTTAGAAATAAACTTCCAATTGCAAAGTTTCATCAAATAAATTAGGAATTTGTGTGAAAGCACTTTGGCTTCTCTGGAAGTTCAAAATAAAAAGTTAAAAAATTATATTTTTATACATTCGCCATAGAACAAACGTTTCAATGAGTGAAATGTTCATCTTACACTCATCCATGCATAAGCTAAGTTTCACGATTCTATCTGCAAAACTTGCAGAAATATATTAAGTTTTAAATTTCAGAGAACTGCTCAGAAATTTATATGGAGATGGTTATTGCAGAAATGCAAGTTTCTTCAACATAAAAAAAGAGCGATATTCAAATATTTATCAGTAGTACAAAATGCATCATTCGATAATTTTGTCAATGAACATACTGTTACTCAGTTTCATTGAAAGATAGTTGCAACAATAGACTTGATAAAGAATAGAAGGATAACTTGAGAAAATGAAAATCTAAGGCGTAACAGGAAAATAGCCTAATTTCGGACAAGAATATTAAATTATTTGCCCTCAGCGTTATGCGCATTATGGAGTTTTACCTAAATAGTCCAGTCAACGAAGGCCAAAAATCGACAAATAGAAAAAAAGTTGTAGTTTTGAAATTTGGCACAGTTGTTGGGGGTAGTGTCCTAAACGACATACTAAAAGTCCCTGCCAGTGGGGGTGAGCGGGGGGTACAGAGGTGTTTAAAGGGGGCGGTTTCAGTTTTTCTTCAATATCTCGAAAACTGTGGGATCTATCAAACACACTCAAATACAAAATTAAACTGCATGAAATTTCCTACAAAACAAATCCTACTTTGTTTCTGTAGCATCAATATTTTAGAAGATGCAGGGGGATTTAAAAGTTAATATTTCTAAAACTCCTTATTGTAATTGTAAAATTGATTAAAAGTGCTGAATCAACAACCCATATAATAACCTCATGCCCATATAATAATTATACAAGGGTAGTATTGCAAATGTCGTAGGGGGGTAGCAAACCCATTTGATGAACAATTATGCTCCCTTCCTTCACTCACATCCGTTCCCCTTCGCAATTTTCCTTCTTTTTGTAGTCCAGTCAACGAATTGTAAATTTTAAAAAATGTTATAGTTTCGGTACTCGGCACAGTTGTTGGGGAGAGTACCCTAAACGACATACTGAAAGTCCCCGCTGGTTTAGGGTGCTCAGGAGATACGGGGGGTTGAAAGGGTGGATTTCTCAGTTTTTCTTAAATATCTCGAAAACTATGGATCCTAGCAAAAAAAAGTTAAGTTAAAAATTAAACTAAATTAAATTTCCTATAAAAATAGTCCTACACATTGTTCTTAGGGTGATTATTTTAAAATATTATAGCAGTTTGAAAAAGTACATAATTACAATAAGTGGTTGAAAATGTTAGTTTTATTTCTAAGAAAGAAAGCTTATATTTCAAAATAGCGACTATCTATTACAATATATCTGTAACATATTATATATTTCTATAACAAATATTACACATATACATACATAAAAATATGCATAACCCATTTTTACACTTACTCGTAATTAAATTTTACCCTTTTTTTCCAAGTATATGATCAAGTTCGCGAGCGCATCCTCTTCTTCTAGAGGTACACCTTTGGTACAGGCAAATGCATGGAGAAGGAGGATGGTTTGGATAAAAGAAAGTTCTTTCAGCAGTTTTCTTGTAAAAAATAATTTGCTTCTACTTTTCCCTTGCCAGGCTTCATAAAATAAACGTTACTTTCTGGTGGTGCCAAAGCAATCAGTAACACGACTAGGTTTACCTCTTTCCCTTGGGATGAGAAGTTGCTTCCTCTAACCCATATCTCACAATATAAGTATCAGCATCCCCTGTAGCGACTCTTGTTTCAGTTCTTTTAGCAGCCATTTTCTCTGTTAGTAATTGCACATGCCTGGTCTTATTTCTTCAATGGCAAGAAAATGCTTCCGTTGAAATGTGACAGACTGGTTGCGAGCTTTTAAGTTAAACGTAGTATAGATATGTAGATTTAGATTATACTGTCTAAATACACTAATTTGAAGCGTTAAGAGAACCAAAAGACTGAGTAAAGGGATCTAGTGGAAGGGAATGGACGTGAGGGGAGGAAGGAAACACGACTGTTCTTAAAATAGGTTTGTCGCCCCCATACCGCCACTACTCTCGACACATACAATACTACCCTCGTATAATTATTGTATAGGCATGAGATCTTTCTGAGGATTGTTGCATCAGCACATTTAATTAATTTTACCATTACAAAAAGGAATTTTTGAAATATTCACTTTTAAACACCCTGCATCTTCTAAAATTTCATTCTACAAAACATTTAGGACTAGTTTTGTAGGAAATGTATTGTAGTTTAATTTTACAATTAATTTTTTTAGCTAGGATCCATAGTTTTGAGATATTTAAGAAAAACTGAAAAATTCCCCCTTTCAACCCCCCTGTACCCCCTGAGCACCCTCAGAAACCAGACCACCAGCGGGGAGTTTTGGTATGTCGTTTAGGACACTCTCCCCAACAACTGTACCGATTTCCGAATTTCAGAACTACAACTCTTTTTTAAATTTACAATTCGTTGACTGGACTACGAGTAGAAGGAAACTTGTGAAGAGGAACGGATATGAGGGGTGGAAGGGAACATAATTGTTCATAAAATGGGTTTGTTACCCCCTCTATGACACATGCAATACTACTCTTGTATAATTATTATATAGGCATCAGGTTATTATGAGGGTTGTTGATTCAGCACTTTTAATCGATTTTACAATTACAATAAGGAATTTTAGAAATATTAACTTTTAAATCTCCCTGTATCTTCTAAAATATTGATGCTACGAAAACAAAATAAAACTTGTTTTGTATGAAATTTCATGTAGTTTAATTTTGTAATTGAGTGTTTTTAGATAGAACCCATAGTTTTCGAGATATTTAAGAAGAACTGAAAACGCCCCTTTAAAACCCCCTGTACCCTCCGAGCACCCCCCGGCGGGGACTTTTAGAATGTCGTTTAGGATACTACCCGCAACAACTGTGCCAAATTTTAAAACTACACCATTTTCTTTTCCTATTTTTCCTTTGTTGACTGGACAAAAGGCTGTGGCGAGTCGTCCGTTACGGTTTTAGAGTTTCAAAATTAATTAAAACTATTTTAATAATTCGCATTTTCGTTTTGATTCTTACTTCTTACTTCTCCACTCTGATAGTTCGATTATCATCGAAAAAAGATAAAAACGAGAATAGAAGTAACAAAATGAATGAGAAAGTGAGTCAACACAGGATGGAGCTCAACACCAAATAGTTTTGGAAAGCTCCAAAATTCGATCATTGCCTTCAACTAATTGACATAATGGGAAAAGGCGAATAACTATCTTTTCTGTATCCACTTAGCCAGAAGTGGATTTTCGGATGCTCTTGTTTTGCGCTAGGCCAACTGATGCTTTTTTCTTTACCCCTTCAATCTCATCCTTGGTTCGCCTTTGCTCTCTTGATTTTTTTTATTTTCTCTCTCATTGCAAGTTTTTAGGTTTCGGATTCTCTTTCATATTGCCTCAACGGGAACATGGCTAGTTTCTACAAATTCGATTTCTGTTATTAAAAAGTCGCTCACCGAAAAAAAAGACTGTTATTTTCTAAAATACAATTCAGATAATTACAGCCTCATGTTTGGTCTATCTGAAGTTAAAGCTATTATTAAAAAATTTCAATTCAGTTGTATTCTATTAATATTTTTAGCACTGCTTGTTTCTGAGCAGATGAGAGATCACTGCCTTGAATATTTTTCGAAGTTCCACAAGTTAAACTATTTGTGTAAATACTTCAATTAATCTATTATTTGACTATTTTTTAGATTTAACAAGAGTTAACAAATACATTGTTATTTCCTTATCTCGCCCTTTAAATAATTTATTGAAATATTTAGGATATATTAATGTATCCTTCCCTTAAAATCTACATCAAAAGACTGGATATTACAGCAGTGAGAGGTATGGAAAAGTGGTCTAAGTCAATAGCTTTGTCTTCGTATATGTCTGTAAGTTTTGCAGATAGAAGCGGGCAACTTTGTCTGTGAATAGGTGAATTTAAGAAATAAATTTTACTAATTGACATTTTTGCTGTATGGAGGACGTATAAAAATTTTTTGTAACTTTTTTTCAATCCCTTTTGATATCAAATTATTTACATACAAATTCTTTCCTTACTTGATGAAACTTTGTAATTGGAAGTAATTGATTTAATTAACTAGGATCAATATTTAAGGAAATAAATGCTTGCTCCACTCTTTTGGGACACCCTGTATAATCATAAAAATAATACTACAATTAAATACATTCATAGATTTATTGTTTGATTTTATCAGTACATATTTTTACTTTCTCATTTTTTTAAAAACTGTATTCATTCGTACTTCGTTGAATCAACTTTCCAAAAAATCCCTTATTATTATTATTATCATTATATTTAAACGTAATGATTTTTTCCAGAACATTCTGGTATCCTAATTACTTATTTTCCTTTTTCGAATATTATGCATAAAATGATTTCGTTCATATGCTTGCTAAATCGAATCTATGTGCTGAGTGTATTGCTCGCGTCTTCTCTGGTTTTTCTATTATGAATATTTTGATAAGGAAAACATTATATGGATAGCCAATTATTAGTCTAAAGTAATATACAAAGATCTAGTTTATTTTCTGTTTCAGTTTAGCAATATTTTTCTCCTTCTTACCCATATATAAAATTGCGATGATGACCCCCTCCCCGTAAAAACTGAAAATGGGCTACTCTGGTTGCTTTAGAAGTTTGCTGCATATCTTCGGAACTTTGCACACCAGTGTTTCAATTGCTGCTGTTTCATTTTTCATCAAATTTGTATGTATTTTTATTCAATAATTTTAAAATATAGACTAAGTGATTAATGAAAATTATAAAATATCACTTTAAAGTTTAAAAAATGCGCAGGTTTTATTTGGGCTATGTAGCAGTTTAATGTAAAGCGAGAATTATTGTAATCGACCTGAAGATTTGTTGAAAAAACGGCAACATTCATTTTCCGTTAGGAGGTCCTAATTTCAAGTGCTAATAATTCATCACCTGTTACTTTGAAATGACGAAGTTTCATATGTATTCTAATTATTTTAATCTGGAGAACTCGAATTTCCATTCCAAGCTGGGTAATGCTATTTGAGAAAATCTATCTCATATGAATTTTAATACGATGATAACCTCATTCATAAACAAAAATTACATTTGCTTTTAGAGTTCTTTTCTTTCTAGGACGAATGAAAGTTTAGGTTTTAATGTGCGATAAATAGTTTATGAGTAATGAGCGACGTTCGGATACTATTTTACAGACTGTGAGGGAGAGTGTTGTTCCTTTAACCGATTGTACCATTGGCCACTACAGTCTATGTGCTGGCAACTAGGGAAAAAATTTGGAAGTTTGTGCCTTTATTACAAAGAGCATCGACCAATTGCTTAGTTTAGCTTGTTGCTATTTGAAAGGAATACTTACTGTGCTGAATGAAAATATTTATCTGATTTTATCACTAAAAAGTAAATGTTACAGATATTACTTTTTGCCTCATAAATGCTTTTGATACTATTAAGAAAAACGATATTAGTGTATGCATACTCTAGACAGACAAATAATCTCATATTGTGCAAATTCCTATTTTTCTTTCCTAACCAAATATAGATTATAAAGGCTTAAATGAAATTGTACTTGTTTGTACCTTTCACCACCTTGGTGTGCTGTTCCTTTGACCAGGTCAGAGACACTTTTAAATGCTTATTTTATATTTAGTTATAATATAATATTAGGGGAAACTATGGATATAAATTTTTCCTAAATGATATAATTTAATACAAATTTGTAAACCAAATCAAAGTTTCGGTATAAAAACGTGATTTTTATTAGAGCACTAGCAGTACGCGCCCGGCATTGCCCGTGGAATCAGGAATTCAACCAAATGAAAAAAAAAAAAAACGCCAACAATGAGAGAAAAAGTTCTGAAAACAAAACAAAAGATACATATTATTGATTTTCTCGCTTATTTTTCTTCGCGATAACGATATTTAAACTATAGAAAAAAAATACGTATAGTATGTTAATCCGAAACAATATTAAAAAATTGCAACGTGAAAATGATTATTTTACAGCAAGTGAAATATGAGAGACATAAACACGTTAAGACACTGACGAAAAGTTGAAGGTTATGACGTATCCTGCGCTCTGCACCGTCAGTCAATCAAAATTGTCAGCAACGTTCCGGAGAAGTGTCGCAGGAGGAAACTCGCTAGAGAAAAAATATCTTTCAACTCACCAGGAAAAATTAATTAAAAAAAAAGAAAAGATATTTTAACCATTATTGTTTTAAATCCGACAGAACAGTTGCAGTTATAATCTGAAAAAAATTGAAAATAATAGTGTTATTAGAACGTTGGAGGCAGCAAATTTAAAAACAAAAATAAAATTTAGATGGCAAAACTTATTATTTTTAAAAAGTTCTCAAAATTCAGTTAATTATGTTTGAAGCTCAAAGCAAACTTCATTAGAACGAAAATTGTTTGTTCTATCCGATGGTGCATTGATGTTCTTCAACGATCATTAGAAAAGATACTACAGCCGTAAACGTGCCAAAAAAATGACCTAAAACAACACAAAACATTAAATAAAAAATTTTCTAGATTGAATTTCAAAATTCCGGTTTTGAGGAGCATTGAGTCACCTTTACGACTACCTGTGTACCAAATTTCATGGCTGTCAGTGCGATATATTAGTCTGGACATCGCGCGCGCACATACACACGCAGACATTGCCTTTTATAAGTATAGATTGATTATCAATCCGTATTTATTTTTTAAAAAGTATACAAGTTATACAATAAGAATAGTCAATTGTATTGTCAACATTGGAGTAAAAAGAAAAAAAACCAAGAAGAAATGGATGTTTCAATTAAAATTGTGCAGAAAATATTATGATAGATTTTTCAAATTATAAAGCTGATAACGTTGTTCATTAAATAGTAGCAAAACGAATATATTTCAAAATGAATTAACCTTTTTAAAAATTATGGAATCGTGTAAATAACATGTTTTTGTGTAAAACAACTTGAGATTTAATCAAAAATAGTTATATTTTTGTTTTATATAATTAAAAGTCATTTTCACATTTATGTTTGTTTGCAAAATAAGTGCAGGTCAAAGGTACATCACCCGCTGGTCAGAGGTACAACACTATATTATACATTTGACCATCGTGTAAGGTTGTTAAAAATAATTAAAAATGTTAAAATTGAAAATTTAAGTCTTTGAAAATATTTAACAAATTCAGAGTTTATGTTAGCACTCACAACAGAATAGTTAGCTTACAAATGAAGACAATAAAAAATTAATAACGAAAATCTGTCAAAGATATAACACTTTCCCCTAAATGAAAAGGTTTCGGGAAATGCACACTACACATGTTTGGATAGTTTGCTTGGTGAGTTAATTTGATCTACACTTTTATAATTCCAGAGTGCGATTCGTAATAAGATTTTCTACACTGACTACTTACCTGACATTAATTGTGGTCTTTACCAGTTTGATATTTTACTTTTAAAACGTAAGAATACCCGTTTCGGCAAAGAGTTTTGGTGTTATAAAACTATAGGACATAAAACATTTGAAAATTTGGAATATAAAGTCTTATACTATAAAACGCCCTCCATTTTTTTTTATAAATGTGTCAGAACGGCCTTTCTCTCATCACATGCATTTTGAATGGCACTTATGATGAGCAAAATATGTTAGTGAAATTATACACCAGGAAAAGAAATTATCTTTACAACATGCCGTACAAATTGTCTACAATAAAATTTTATTTTTGTAAGCCTACATGATTTTAAACTATTGGTTTAGTATTTTTTGGACCTGCTTCAATATTTTTTTTGAGAAAACGATCTATTAATAAATAATGTGTTTTAAATTTTATCACAGTATTATTTAGTCATAAGCACTTTTTGAGGTTAATGTCCAGCAGAATACTGGAAAATAAATAATGCATGGTACTGGTGAATTGCCGTCTTCTTAAAGCAATACCTAAATATGATTGCATGAGAAGAAGATTCAAATGTTATTAGTAGGCATTTATTAATAAATCACGAATTGAAATAAACGCTAGTATTTCTCTGAAACATCATTTGAAAAGGCAAGATGTAGTAACTTCATTAAAATAAGTATAAAAAATAAATATATGTCTGTTCCTTTTAATAGTTAGGCTTTCTGGTTTGAAATATATACGTATTTCTTATAAGGAAGGTGAACTCGATTAAACTTTTCCTAAATTATTGAGGGGATTATAAATTTTGAATACATATACATTGGAAAGTAAGCATATTAAATAATATTAAAAATTTTTTAATTTAACATAATTTTTTCAAATTTTAATTAACGTATCTAAAAAAACGTTTTTTTTCTTTGAAAACACTTAAACATATCTTGAACAAGTTTGGATATAGTTTTTCTCTTTCTGATAAATTTTAATTTTATTACAATATTCGACAAACGTTACTTACGTCAAAATATTGTCTTGAAGTAAATTAGTAAATTAATAAAAAATATACATCGATCTAAATTTTTTTCAACCTTAATTCAGAAAAATTTGTTTGAGAGATTAAAGTTAGCAAAAAGTTAATATTCAGCATGTTACCAAAAACCTCATAAAAATATTTGAAAAGAAAAATGATCCAACTGAAAATGACATTGAATTTGTAGTCCTGATCAAATCACTTAAAGTACATTAAAGACTTTTTACGCTATGTTCTATCATAATTAATATCTTAATTTAAGATCATTGTCAAAACATACGAACTTCATAATATTATTTTTTTAATTCTAGCATCTAAATATATATAAGACTGATTTCCATTTCAGATTTATGACAAAATACTTACAGTAACCACCAAAGCAGCCATTAGCACTTCAGCTGTCTTATAAATTTTAAACCATTGTGCTATGAGATAAACAGTCAAAAGACATCCGGGTATACAAAGGTAGAAAGCTATCCATACTGAAAAATTTTCAAAGACCTGCACGCCGTAGATCAACATCAAATTTTGAAGCATGAATAACGATAGGGAAAATAACGCAAGTTGGACGACGAAAGTCGATATCCAGTAGGGTAAAGCATTATTTCTGGTTGTTGAGAGGCGCCAAATGACCTTTGTCTGAAAAATATACATACTTCAATCAATAAAAAAAACACAATAGATTGATATTAATTTAACAAAAATTGAAATCAACTGTTACATTCATATGAATTTCATAGTATTGGAATTATGAAGATTATGAAGGTGGTTACTCTACAGACATGCCCGAGAATTTCAAAATAAAGCTAATTAAGAATAAAAATATTAATAGCAGTAAAAATTGGAAATTTTTTAAAAAAACCAATGGAAAAAAACTGCTGATAAAAGCAACTATAGGAAATTTCTTTTTAGAGAAGAAGAAAAGGAGTATGTGTATTCCACAAATATAATAATTATCAGAACGAAATTTATCTTCTACAGAGATAAGTGTACTGATCCAGCCTTTATAACCGTAGGTTCATATGTTGGAAGAAGCCAATTTGTAATTAATTTTTGTGTCGTGTAGTATTGTAAAAAAGAAAGAAAATGAACAATTTTCTAAAGTAATTAATCCAAATAAATTATAAAAACACAACCTTGATACAAAAGTATCCAATCTTTCTAATACAAACCACGAATTAATTATTTAATCGCTTAAAAATATAAGAAGAGGAAAATTCTATATGAGATTGATGTAGGAAAGTTTAAAGAACTATAGAAAATCACCCAACATAATATCTTACTTGTTCACTCTCAAACTACAAATTTCAACCGTTTCAAAATGGTTCCAATTAATTATTTTTATATGTTATTGGTCTATTATTTAAAAATGTTTAATTTTTTTTATTCTTAAGAAGATGAATTTAAATTTCAATAAAGGGTTATTATTATACAACTTTTCTTTTTAAATTTATTTAAGAACTATTTTTCTCTATTTAACTAAATGTCAATGTAGATTAGGCCTTTCTTTTTCAAACGTGGTATATATATATTAATAAAAAAGGGCTTAAAAATAAAATATAATCCTATTCTAAAACTCCTAATTCGGACCTATAAAATTTAAATAAACTATATAAACGTGAATTAATAAATAAAGTTAAAGAAAATACAAAATAAAGACAGTAAATGGATTTCAAGCAACTTTGGTACATCGTCCTGATCAGGATGGACACTCGACTTGGCAATTGTTTAAGGTACAAGCCTTCTTCTTGTGTGACTACGGAAAAAAATGCAAATGGAAACAATCCAAAAATGATTGAACCTGCATAAAAACAACTAGAACAGGATCTAAATATAAAGATATTAAAAAAATAATATTCACGATACACAAATCGTACAAATGTGTCTTTTAACAATGATAGATTGATGGTGTATGCTGCCTTGCCCTCTCCACATAAGCATATGACTTTATTCACCCTCCAGAGTAAATATGGACTCATCTGCTTGTCTGTGAAGAGTACAGAGGGCCATTGATGTATGGACCAGTCAACTTGTTATCTTGCCTAACATAACGGCACTTCTATGTCATCGATTAAGAGAGACATACACAAGAGGTCTTGCAGTCAATACTTGATTCTGAAGACGTTTTCGCATAGTTAAAGATGATATTAACGGCCCTGTTGCCACGAAATGATCTGAAACGAGCTGAGGCACCGTAGTTATCCTCCTTCTATGGGACAAAAGTGATAGAAAGCGATCTTCGTTCGTCGCAGGGGTTATAACATGATGCCGAGAGGAAGTACGTCTTCTTTTAACTCAATTTTTGGATTGAAACTGATACCAGATGGATAGAGATAGATAGATAGAGACCTACACCGACCAGGCCTACCCTAAAGGAAGTAAGGCCGAACGTGGGCCGGTGGGGAGAGAACAATACAGATTAACAGCAAATGAAAACAATGTTACGATCATTGAGAGTTCAATCAAAACACCTAAAATTTAACTCTCTCGGGAACAAAAACAGTTAAAACACTGAAATTCATATAAATCAGAACATTAAAATAAAAGTCAATAATACACAATTACACAATATGCAGCACCGGATATTAGAAGTTAAAATCGCTTAAAAAACACTCTGCACAGAATGATACATATATAAACAATCAAGAACAGGTCCCAATAAAAAAAACCATCACGAACAGAAAAAGACGCAACATACACACACTTATACAATAGGATGTATCACGAAAAATGTTCTTCTGAAATTCAAAATTCCAAGTGGAAAAAAAGTTGTCACTACGGCCACATATTTGCCAAAAAGAGTTTTAGCCAAATTAAAAAATATTTAAATCTGCCAGAATGGCTCCAAAGTTTGATTTTTTTTTTTCAAAAACGTACATTTTCAGTTTTTTCAGAAAACATTAAAACAAAAATTTGCTTTCTATTTAAGAACAAAAATGTGAATTTTAGTATGTTAATTAACAGTAAATAAATATTATATCTGTCATGTAAAATTTTGGCCTCACGGAATCTACATGAAAACCTTAATTTTTCTGCCAAATACGAGCATTTTTCAATCCATCCTTTAGTTTAACCCCTTTAAGGTTACATTTTTTTGTATTATCTGTTTGGAAAGGGTCTGTTGTTTTCATTCATCTAATGTCTGTTTTCATTCTAGGCATAGAATACTTGAGATGCTTATATATTCTAAATAAATTTTGTGTCAAATTATAAAGCTAATTAATAATTAAATTTTAGTTTATAAGCGTAAAAGTGCGACGGGCGCGAGATTTAAGGGGTTAATAACAATTCTTTTATTTATTGTCTATATAACAGTGCAGCTTAATGAAATAGCGAAAATATCATTTGGCGAAATCACAAATGCAGTAAAACCCCGGTTAACCGACACCCGAGTTATCCGAACTGCCTTGGAAATCGCAAATCCAGAAAATGCCTACTGTACTCACGGGAATAATCGCGAAGGCGAGACTTTTTTGCAACGCTGTCCCCACTTTTTTCTTTTAAGTATTTGCAAGAAGGTCAATGATTAATTTTAGAATTCTAAAACTAAAATTATTTGGTATTAACAATATTAATTACGAGATTGTTTACCTATGCCTGTCAAAATTATTGCGCCTCGAACTCGCCGGTGCAACTATTGCGTCCGACGAAGGATTAACTTTGTTATAGAAAATAAGTGTAGCCTACATAGACAGTTTTGAATTCGCCTTATACTTAAAACAGTTCTGAATTACATACTGTAATTAGATACATGATATTAATAGACATTCATGGCTTAACCGAAAAAAAATCGGTATCTGAAACGGCCTCCCCCTTTTTAGTTCGGTTAATCGGCGGTTGTACTGTAACTACACTCAGGTGTCAGATCATGTCACTTCAACTAGAAAATGTGACCGTAGAGCCATTTCCAGTAGATCAGGAGCTCAACCAGCAAGTGCTCTTTACAGGATTGGAATCTTGTAACGACAGAAATTCAGTAACGGTAGTAGATAAATAGAAGGTTTTCCGTGAAAACGTGAAATACCGTTAAGATTCAACTGTCATCTCCAAAATATTTGCACTCTATTTTGATGCTTGAAAAGAAGAAACAATAAGTGAAGAAATTTTGTAAGTGGTAAATATGTTAGGACAGTTGTACACAAAGAACGCATATCTTTGCTTGAAGAACCAGAGCAACATATTTTTGACACATAACCCGAGATAGGGGCTCTGGGAAAGATATAGCATCATCAATGCTAAAATTTATGAGAGAAAACTATATAGATGAGAAAAGTTTTAAAGCTCTTGGTTGTGCTTGGTCCTCTAATGAATCTATTTCTATTGTACGAAAATGTTTCTTTCCAGAAAAAGAAGTGGTTTGTTTTCTTCATTTAAAAGATTTGCTTTTCAGGAAGGTTATATTTGCACTTGATCGTCTAACTTTTGGACCTACTTCTTTAAGTGGTGAAAACGTTTAAGAAGGTGTCAAGATTTACTAATTGTTGAGTACAATAAAATAATAGTAATTTTAAAGAGATTCATTTCAATCAGTTGAGCGCAGGTCAGAAATAATTCTGGGATATGTGTCAGACTATACTAACGGGCGGTTGCCTCTAATAGATTGTAAGCAGAAATCGTGGTAACTCTCCTATGCAACAAGGTTGACAAAGGCAGACCGAATTTTACGTTTATATATTGCATCACTTGATCCAACCCCGAAGTTGAAGAAACGAGCTGAGTTTATCATGAAAGTTTATTCTCCCTCATGGTTTACTATAAGATGTCACCCAAGAATTATTTATACATCACAAAGCATCTTCAGAAGATGATCTTAAGATTCATTCAACTCTACAAAGAAATGGTACTCTTTGTAGGCTACACTTATGCACTTTATCAAAGTTAACCCTCGGTTGGGGGCAATATTCTCACCGGGGAACTCAGGTAAACAATCTGGTAATTGATATTATTAATACCCATTCGTTTTAGTTTTAGCATTCTAAAATTAATCACTGACCTTCTTGGCAACGCTTAAAGGAAAAAGTGGGGATTTCGTTACAAAAATGTCACGCCTTCGTTTTCTGGATTTGAGGTTTCCCGGGTTATCCGAAGCATTTCGGATAACCCGGGTGTCGGTAAACCCGAGTTTGATTAACCGAGATTTTACTGTATTTGTGATTTCACCAAACAATATTTTTGCTATTTCAGAAAGCTGTACTGCTATATAGATTAAAAATAAAATAATTGTTTTTAACTTTAAAAAATGCGTTTTGAAAAATATGCTTAATAAAAATTAAGGTGTCCTGTAGATTCCAAAAGACCTAAATTTTACATGACATATATAATATTTTTTACTGTAAATTAACATACTAAACTTCACATTTTTATACTTCAGTAGAAAGCAGATTTTTGTTTTTATGTTTAAAAAAAATTGAAAATATACATTTTTGACAAAAAATTTCAACTTTAGGCCCATGCCGGGAGACCTAATTATTTTTGAATTTGACTAAAACTCTTTTTTGTAAATATGTGACCATAGTGACAAATTTTTATCTACTTGAAATTTTGAATTTCAAAAAATCGATTTTTGTGTTAAACCTAATTTGCACAAGATATTCTACGATATCTCCACGATGTTTCTACGATATTCTGAATACCGCACAACATCGTAAAGACATCGTATGAATATTGTAAGGCATTTTGTGCTAATAGGGTATAAAACAAACAAACCATAACCAAAAGTTCCTCACTCTTTACTGCAGCACAACCAGACAACACCCCGCTGCCAAGGATTCTACATCCCAACTATCTTAACCACGACAGAGACTTGAATAGAGATACACACCCAAAGAGCAAAATACACATAAGATCTGGTTATAAAAAAATAACACGCAAAAAGTTTTAAAAAGGGCTTAATGGTAAAATCCCAAGGTAAAAATAATTCAAAACTAGATAGTAGGTTTTCAATAACATAAGAAGAATTAAATACAATAGAAAACAAAGGAAGAAGAAATCAGCTAAAACTAGCACAAAATATACATTAGTTAAAACGGGACCCCGGAGGGAATCAAGCTTTGGAGTAAAAATTTAGTAAGGAAAAAACAAGCAATCCAAGTACAACAGGTCAAAATAAAACACAAACACTAAAACAGAGCAAAAACTGTGGTGAAAAGCAGACCAGGAAACATATCTATAAGTTAAAAGTCCAAAAACTCAAAAACAATAACTTAAGTTTATAAGCTGTGAACCTTTAAAATCCGAAACTTAAAAACTGGTTTAGTAAAAAAATGACTGTATATAAAATAAAAGTTTTGAGGGTTAGTAAACAACAGCTTCCTTCCTACACTGGTCAAGGTCGTGTAGCAGAGCATTAAAAAAAGGCATAAAGTATAACAAAAGGAAATTATGTTTGTCTTTGTGAAAGACACTCGGAGAAAGGAAAAAATAATTTGTCTTTTTTCTAATACCTACTTTATTATTTATCAAATTATTAAACCATGCGATAATATCAGCCTTTGCTGGTTTATTTAAATGGAAGTTTTTAGTGAGAGTGCAGAAAAAGGTGTAGTGATCTGCATCACCCACTTAGTAGCAGGTACAATTTGTGGAATCCAAAACTGATACCAGAGTCTTTGAACCACAGTACGAGAGAAGGGATTTGAAAATACGAAGAAACGTCTGGGGGCTGATCCCAGATTCTTTGGACCACAATACTAGATACAGTAAATCTTCTGGCTGCATCAGTTTGTATCAAATATATTTCAATCCACCCAATCGTCAGCCATCTTAATGATTCGGGAAAAAAACTTATCCTGAGGCATTATCATTAATATTTTCATACATAAAATTGAAAAATTGCAAGCAATCATAGAAATTGCTTACAAATTACGAAAGCAAAATATTCATGGTTTGCTATGGCTTCAATAATAATATCAATTTCATTAAAAAAGTTATAAATATATTTCTTTCATTTAATTTACTAAATACTTCCCAACATTCTTTATACAAAGCTTATGTGTTACTTTTATTTGCGTTCATTTAATGATGAGCTTAAGAAAACAGTTTGAGCCTTAACTTTTGGAGGTCAGTTTGCAATATATTTTCATTAATATCTTTAAATTGATTAGCAAATCACATAACTACTTTTCCATGTTTATCAATTTTGAGTTACTTGAACTCCAATCGAACATTTCGGAAACGATATGCTGCAAAATCAAAAGCACTAAGTAAATACACATAAAAAAATGTACCAGAATTTTACTGACATTACAGTAGTGTAAAAAAATCATTTTTTGTACTTTTAATGAAATAATATCATTAACTAACTATTCTCCTAAATATGCTACAGCTAATACATACCTCTTTCTCCTTAACCACTTCTAAGCCGAAGGCTATTGCCGCAAGCATCAAAAATAAACTAATGAGCATTGCTGTGAAGGCTGTTTCTGACGCTAAGAATATGGATTTCTGACCAATTATTGTGATCGGCTGTAAGATAATTTTCAGTTCTCTCCCCAATTTATCATCAAAAGTCTTCCACAAGACATTGGACATCAAATTCTGCAGTACTGGAAGTGCAAAGGGGCTTTTGTGGTAAGTAGTCCAATTCCAGCTGACTTCCAGCTGTAAGAGATTTGGTGCAGATTTTATATTTCTCATAGTTCTTCGGACACGAGTGCGCTGCTTTAAAAGCGCGTTAATTTAACTTCAGTGCATCGAACTATTTCTGAACAGACATAATTCTATAGTCATAAAAAGTAATATAAGCATTAATGTACTAATAGTTAAATAATATTTTGGTAGAATCGGTAGTACGCATAAATAGGAAAAAAAATAATATACAGTGAAACTTGTGTATGACGATACTGTCTATAACGATAAACGTTCCATAATGATATTTTCTTTGGTCCAATTGGAATTCCTATCGGCTCAATGTATTCTGAATCTCCCTACAAAAATAATCACTTTTTAGATGCACCTGTCTACAACGATAATTTTACCTTTCTTTTTTAGATCCACTTTACACTTCAATTTGTGTCGGACAAATCATTAGCAGCAAAATGCAGGGGAAATCGATAAGCAGCTGAAAGTGCAGTGATTGTATCAGTTGGACATTGTATATGTACTTACAGCATACCAAGAGCGTTGCTAATGTTCGACACATCTGCGATTTGAGGGGAAATTGCTAAGCAGAAGTGTCAGACAAGTCATTAGCAATACTTTTGCTCTGCGGAAGATACATGTGCAGTGTCTAAATCTTATCACTGCACTTCAAGCCGCTTATCGCTGCTTCGGTATTTTGCCTTTACCGATTTGTCGGAAAAAACTGCAGCGGGTCTTAGAATACGCGTAAAATATAATAACGATTTTTTCCCTTGAAAAGAAACACCACTTTGTCCAAAATATGAATAGCAGCAGAATAGGAGAAAGGATCTAGAAACCAGAACCTGTTGTAACAGGGTGACCGGGGATGAGCTAGCGATTGGAATGTGCACAGGTATTCGTTTCCTCTATTTTCACGTGCTATAGAATTTGTTCATTCGCAGTTAGAACATTTCAACTCCTTAGATGGGTTCAAGCATATGTGTATGTAAGTATCATTTGCTTCAACAAGCAAGAAAACAAAATTAACAGATTATTTTTAATAATATTATTATGAAAATAATTATGCTTAGATCTCCATTTTATGCTTATTTTTATTGCTATTAAATTTTTCATGAAGATTCTCTCTTTGAAGTTCTTAAAAAAGTGTCTAAATGATATAAACTTTATAAAGTATGCAATTTTAGATCAGCGACTTATTATAAGATGAATCAATAAGCGCATTGAAATTAGTAAATGCACACGTACATAAATATTGGATGCGAACTTGTTCAAACTGTCTATAATGATAATCTGTCTATAAAAATATTTTTCCTAGGTCCCTACAATATCAGGATAGGTTTTATTATATACGCTAAAATACATTTAATACTGTTAAATTTTCAAAAGACGACAGAGTTAATACTTTCATTTCATGAATTGAGATTAATTTTATTTTAACTTGACATCAGTTATCATCCCTCTTTGGACGAACGTGGGCCATGTACACGTTGATACATCTAGATCAAATGTCTCCCTATTAATGTGCTGCTAATATTTCGGAAGAGGAACACCGACTGAGGTACCTTCTTCGTCGTCTGACCATGTTTCAAAATTCCTCCCAAAATAGTTCAGAATCGTTGTTAATTAATCTAAACTCTCTATATATGTTTTAAAAATTAATTGCTGTTATTTTAAATAAATAATTCTCACCTCGATTATTATTCATCTTAATTGCATTAGCATATTTCATATTATTAGAGTAAGAGGTTGCAATTTTTTAAAATTTAATCAATAAAGTATTTTAATCCAAAGTATTTTTCATACAAAAATATATTAAAACATTCTATCCTTTTTCATGCGTTTAGTTCTACAGAGTGAGGCAGAAAGGACGGACGTTTCTGGCATTGCAGAACTCACCACCAGGTGGAGTGAGAGATGCTCGGTAGGTGGCGTTAGGTTCTTTCAGTTTTACCATTTTTTTCAGATGATGCCATGGTCGATATAACACCGCATTTTTGCGAACAACTGTTACATCAAAAATAACCTTCTATCACGGCAGTTCAGCGTGAGATTCGACGCCATTTCAATATCCAGAGAAAGCAAGATCATACCCCTATAATACTTGTCTACGTTAGGTTTCAGCACTTCATACACGAGCAAAAGACTGTCGGGGGCTACACGTACCGTACGCACCCTGAAAATGTGGGAAGCGTCAGACAAGCCGTGTTGCGCAAACCTAGTCGATCTAGTCGGAAGCATTCTTCTCAACTTGGCCTCAGTAATCGTTCTGCAAATTGTATTTTGTAATTAGATCTGCAATTCCACCCGTACAAATCGACCGTTGTGCAACAGTTGAAGCCCGGGCATTACACCAAGGCACTGAACTTCGCACATGAGACAGAAAAGGAGGAAATGTCTTCAGAAATGCATCAATGATAACTGACATCACATGGGAGATGTTGTTTCCCACTCTTGATTTGGTCAAAAGGTATTTCAGTACGAACTAAGCTATGTCAATAAATTTCTTTTTAAGAAAAATTTAAAATTTTTGGATTTTTTAAAAAACGTCCGTCTTTTCTGCTTCGCCCTGTAATATCTCTTCCTGGTTATCATTTTAGCTAAGGTGATTTAAAAACATTCATACCGTAAAATAATTTAAGCGACTAATAATTTAAAAAGTCTCTCTTTCATCTCTTCTTAGAAATAAAGCATAAATATTAAAACCCAGGATAAAGTTTAGATAAAGACTATTACGAAAGAACGAAAGTGCCCAAAAGTTCTGATGAAGGCAGATTAATATTGCACTTCATGAATCCGATTTTATTAGGTTGAATGCAATAATATTGCTGTGTTAAAGAGCTTCACAAAATATTTTTATTTACAGCGAACATCATTTTCACAAGATTCTGCAATATTACACAGGTCTGCAAATTTTCAGTGAACAAATATTTTTTGCAAAGTAGCAATTGACTTTTATGTTTTTTGGTATGCTAATTTCAAATATGTCATTCGTTTTTGTCCATCACGTAACAGTTTTTTGAAAATTGCGTTTGAAAATTTAGAAAAATAATGCTTTATATACCATGTAAATACATTTCTAGGAAGTAAAACAAAGTAATGAATAAGAAGTTTTGTGTGAAAAATTACTTTAATACTCATATATATTTAGAATACACATTACTGAGTCGTTTACTGTCATTAGTACAAAAGCATATGATTCTGGATATTCAGTAATGGCCGCATAAAGACAAGTTTCTCAGGCTTTGTATTACCTTTTTCTTTTATGTTGTGGAAGCAGATCTTCAGTGTGTAACTTGCGGCTTTTCTCTATATAGCGACCAGCAGTAATCTGCTATCATGTTTTTGTTCCATCTACCTTGGACCGTTCAAATATTACGTAAGCATGTTTTTGGTAATTTTTGACCCCCTCCCCCCTTGTCAGCAAAAATAAACAAATCGCAAACCCCTCTCTTATAATTACGTAAGCTAACTGCAAAAACCCTCCCTTCTTTTTTTTACAAAACGTATAACATTAATAATCTAATTTAAAAAAATTTAGGACTTAATTCAAATAAAAAACTGTAACTCAGCTTAAAATGAAAAAAAATGTATGTTTAATTTCCATACAATTTTGTTTATGAAAATTTCTTAGTTTATCACAATTTTAAAAGAACATAGCTATATTTTAAATTTAATTTTGAACATGCCCATCATCTATTCAGATACTGACCAAGGTTGCTCAAGCCATTTTTCCATATCTGTTATTATATTGCTTCCCCCTTCTGTTACTACTTCATCGCTTTCTTCTCGGAAGGAATCTTGATAAATTTCTTCTTCATTAATTTTTCACAATTGGCCCTATACATTTTAAATGTGACAAAAGGACTAAAATTTTAGTAATCACTTTTATATCAAAACCGTAAGTTGTTATATAAAAGTAAATGAAAACTTTCCATTAAAACTCAAAACACTTTTATAAGTTACATTATTGTAACTACATAAAATTGAAAGGCAACAATCATTATAATCTGTAAAATTTTTTTAATCTAAAACATAAGAAGTGAAAAAATTAAATCTTAGATTGGTGAATGATTCATTTTTATTTTCATAATCTATTATTGTTTTTATCTATTTAATATTTTATTCAAAACACTAAGTCGTATTTGAACCACTTAATTTCCTAGATTATTACTTTTGAAAATTGAAGAATACTTTCACTTTAATATTGCATTAGTAAAGTAATGTATCTGTTAAATTATAGAAAGATGTTAATTTTAACACTTTATTACATATTAAAATGTCAGTATACTCTACATATTTTAATAAATGTAGCGAATATTAACAAGAATAAGTAAAGTTATTCCATACCAAGTTAATTATAAATTTAAAGTTATGATAAAATATGCTTAAAATTTTAAGAATAAGTTGATTATAATTACCTTCATAAAAATAATCAAGAAAAACTGACTTCTTTTCGGTTGCCTTTCGCAGTTCTACCTCAGCTCTTTTTAACACTAACTCCTCTAGCTCTTTATCATTTTTATAAAAAATTTTACACTGCCGGCCTACATCATTAGTTTTATATTGAATATCCTTTAAAGGTTTATATGATGAAGACTTTTTGAAACTTTCAAAAAAAAATTATACAATATTTCTCGAAATGAAGACATATTTCCGATTTAACTTTTTTTATGTACTTTGCAGTTTTAAAAACTCCCGAGACACCTGACAGTAGAGCTGTCGGCCACTATGGTTAGGAGGTTCAACCACTTCAGAGAGGGGTGTGAGGTGATTTGTTTGGTTTCGGAATAAATTGGCTGAAGAATAGTTCGTGAAAACCAAAGAAAAATTGTGCATAATGTTGTCGAAGGAAAACAGCATCATTGAGATCAGAAAAGATCGAAGGAAAACAATTTATTATTATCGCAATTTATTATAAGCAACATCGAAGAAAAGTAGCGCGTAATATAAAAAAATGAGTATAAAAACAATCAAAAACATTTTTCATTTTCGTTCTCCAAATAATGAAAAAAAAGATCATCAAAACAATTATACACTTAACTCTCATCGGATATTAATAGCTATGAAACTGATTAGTGAAGAAAACATCCCAGAGAAGAAACGAAAGAGAAAAAATGAACTATTATTGTTTTAAAAAAAAACTATGAGAACCCAAGAGAAATAAAACGTCAAGTGATTAGCAGACTTAATGTCTACGAAGGATTTGCGGTTTGAGAATATTCGTTATTTTATTTTATTTCCGCTTTCAACGAGATTGTTTTTGTTTTTTTAGTACATACTACGAAGATGTAACTTCAAACCTGACTAAGAATATATTTCTTTTAAACTCGAAATATTCAATGAGTTTGAATTTTGTTGTAGCATGTTTATTTGCGCTTGCTTGGAAACTCGTATTGTCAAAATACAACATATTGGTCCCTTTCATTCCAATCTGATCACTGGAAATAGTAGCAAGTTCTCAGAAATAAGCCTCATGCATCCAACATTAGTATGAGCTGTCAACTCCAGCTATTATAAAGAAAAGATACTATTATCCATTGTGTTCAATGAACATTCATCCTATCTATCGTTTATGTTTTCCTAGTGTGGTTAAAATGCTTGATCTCAGAACATCATTGAAAAAAAATCAAGTTTAGTTTTCTTTTGCCAAATTAATTTTTTTTCAAATATAATTTTTTAATTAAATAATTTTTGCAAGCTAAAAGAGATTTTCGGAAATAAAGTGATTTTAATGTCTTACGTAAGCATCACTCATACCCCCTCCCCCCTTGTCAGCAAAAATAAGCAAATCGCAACCCCCCTTAGGTGCTTACATAATATTTGAACGATCCCCTTGGTATCTGCATTCCATCTGCTTAATGTCTTAATGAAATCTTTCACCATGTTCCTCACTGACGGCACCAAGATTTTCTGGAAAATAATCCAGATGACACATCAGGAAATGAGCTCTTAAGCTGCAAGAACATCCTAATTTTTTGAAATTTTCAAGCATACTTTGTACAATTTGCTTGAAATTGGGATCCTTAAAATTTCCCAGAAATTTATTAACAACTTCTTTAAAGGAGCTTCAAGCTTCCTTTTCAACCTTTGTCATACACGCTTCATATTTTTCGTCCTTCATATATTTTCGAATGTCTGGACCCACAAAGACACCTTCTTTCACTTTGGCTGCAGATAATCCAGGAAATGCCTGAAGCAAGTGCTTGAAACACCGACCTTCTTTGTCTAGAGCTTTCATGAATTTTTTTTATCAAACCAAGTTTTATATGAAGTGGAGGCAGAAGAATCTTTTCTCGGTCAACCAAAGCTTCCTCAATAACATTTTTGCTGCCAGTTTCCAACTTCTCTCTTACTGGCCACTCTCTCTTAATCCAGTGTTGACTCCTTTCCCTACTGTCCCACTCACACAGGAAGCATGGATATTTTGTATTTCCCCTTGAAGTCCAAGAAGCATGGAAATTACTTTTAAATCCCAACATATGGTCCACATGTGGTCTTTGTATTTAAGTTTCTTCAAAATGATGGCTAAATTTTCGTAGCATTCTTTGTAGCGCACGGAATGTCCAACTGGTATTGAAGCATATTTGTTTCCGTTAGGAGTAGCACAGCTTTGAGGCTTCTTTTACATGAGTCAATGAAGAGCCTCTATTCTTGTGCGTCATATTCAATTTGAAACTGTGCCATCAAGCCAGGAATATTGCTGCAATAAGCTAAATCAACATCTTCAGAAAAATAAGGAAGGAAATCCTTTTCTCGTCTTCTAAACCATGAAAAAGAGATACCAGGTGCCAATAAGTGTTTTCATTTAGCCTAGAACTTAGTAGTTCTGCGGAATTTTTAGGAAGGCCCGTCTCTCACTAAATCATATAATTCACTTTGTGAGAAGAGTCGAGGATCGTTACTTCCTGCAGCATTGAAATCATCATCAGGGTCATCGTCTTCTTCTTCGGAGTCAAAAGATATATCTTTAAGTTTTTCTGGGGGTTTAGGTATGGGTATCCCAGGACCATGAGGTACGGGACGCATAGCCGTTGGCATGTTTAGGTAAACAATTCCTTTCCTATTTTTGTCGTTAAACCCATGCAAATTTAAGGAGCAAAAGTAGCAGTCATCACTGTGGTTACTAGACTCGCTCCAAATCACTCCCTCCGAAACGAAGAGATTTTTGTTTCCACTCAATCAATGTTTCAATTCTTCCACACAAATACATAAGACGATGTGTGGGCCCAAGATTTATCCTGGTCTCCCAGCTTGACAGCAAAGTAATCAAAGTACAATTTCTTCACAAAATCTGTAATATTTCTTTGCTGTTTCTTGATTGTAAGCTCACCGCAGATGTAGCAAAATTTGTTAGGGTCATTAGAACAGCCCCTTGTAGCCATTTTACAAAACTATCTACAATCACAAAAATAAATTTCAATCACTGAATAATTGGTATGATGGTTCAATTGAAAAAACGAAAATTTAAATCGGAAAAGAAAATTCTCATAAAAACACGTATTCTAGACTTTAAATGAACATAAAAATCAGCAAATATTTAAACCGTCTTCATTTGCAAAACTCTTAACAAAGAATGACAGTACAAAACGGAACAGTGGGGATGTACCGACTGTAGTCTCCCTGTCGCCAGTAATGTCTATGTTTAGAGTTGGTGCTAAATGTCTGTCTTAACTGTTAAATGTCTGTTATAACAAAAAAATAACTTATATATATATATATATTAATGAATTTTAGCGGGCGAACAAAAATAAATTACAAATTAGTTCTATATTAATAAAAACACAAAGACTGAAATCAGAAAAATTCATGTTGTGAAAAAACTGTACGTGATGGAATTTTTTGGTTATTTTTTCTGAAATTAGCGTTGAAAAATACATCAGAAACACTGCTTAGTTTTCAGAAAATATTTTCATCGCAGACCTGTGTTAAATAAAAACAAGAATGCAAAATATTTCAAGAATAAAACATGAATTTAAATATTTGAAATAGGTGAATTTCTTATACTTTTACGATTGGATGTTGTTCTCATGTTCAGGATTCAACAGAAGAAATTTATTTAAAGCATAAAGTCTGGTGACCAGTTGAAAAAAAATTGAAACATCGAATAAACTCACTGTTTCATTTGAAAGGTTGTAATTTTGAATTTCTGTTTCTGTGGTACGCTTTTCTCCAACACTAGCTGTTGAATTGACTGATTCAAATTTCATTCGCAATTTGGACAAGGATTTTTCGAAATCAGTAAAGGGCTTTCCTGAAATGAAAACAAATAATAATTACAAAGTGGTTTAATGCTCGTAGAATATATTGGTTGCTGGCAGTTAAATATGAAACTTAAAAATCAAATGAATAACAAGATTTAGCAAATTCAATTAATCAAGAAAAGATATTAATAAAATCAATAATAAAAATATTTTCTTTCTTTTATTTTATATTAGCACTCACTATGAATGAATTTTTCATTTCTTTACTGGAAATAATCAGGGCCTCTTTGTTTAAGACATACTTATTATTTCTAGTAATATAATAATAAAAGCGAATTTATGTGTGTGTTGCCCTGTACGGGAGCGACTGTTGGAGATATGGCAACCGAATTTAGCAAAGATATACTTTAGAGGGTGGTAATGTGTACTTCGGAACGATGCTTTTGAAATTTTAATTATAATTTTAATTAATTAAAAATTTTGAGGTTTTTTTGTTAAAAACTTCCTGAAATTTTAACACACCAAAACCATTTTTACACTCCTTTAATATTGAAATATTAATTTTTTTAATGATATAAATTTAGTTGCCTCCGAATTTTTTAAAAATTTTGACAATTTTAAATATTTTTATGCAATATTTGCAAAACACCTTTCGCTATTGCAATATAGCTTGATGTTTTTCCGTTGCTGAAAATTAAGAAATGGAGATTCTGTCTTATTTTCAGCAGTGCGTTAAGAAATTATAAGATAACTTTAATTTTGGAAATTATGACCTTTATGAATTATAAACATTATTTATTTATTAAAAAATTTATAAAGGTTATAATTATAATTTGAACACTTGAAATATGATATTTCAATATATTTATTATAATTAGGTTTCAATAATTTTGAATAATGCAATGTATGGTTAAGTCAACAAAAAAATTACAAATAAATTGAAAATACACTGTTAACAAATTATAAAACCACATATCTAAAAACAAAAAGTATTAAAATTAATATGATATTAGTCCTGATTAATATTTTTCCTGATAACCTCAAACACTCTCTTTTTTATTGAAATGATGATGTGGCTAAGTTCATTTTAGAAATATTGCGTCTTTCTTTCTCAATAGTTACTACTTCCAGTCCATCGGCAGATGAAAACTGTTTATTATTAGCCTAGATTTTGCAACCTAATATATCCCAAATATTTTCCAGGGAGTTCAAGTCTACACTTCGACTTCGTCGACTTGGAGAGGCGGCGCGGGGGCAGAAATTTTCCGACGGGGAGGCAAAACATCTCCGACTAGGAGCAAGCAAAATTTCTAATTCAGGCAACTTCAAAATAACACATAATAATTAATTTTATATTTAATTGAAGGTAATTAAGTATAAATTAGCGCATTTAATTGTATTAATTAATTGGGATAATTAGCTATTTGTATGATGTCGGTGCAGTAGGAATTGTCTGACTGAACGACAAGCAATAAAAAATGAAGAATTATGCACATAAATCTCGTAGCACATGAAGTGTATCGCAATGATATCAAAAAAAAAATTTCAGATTATTATAAATCTCATAACAAAATAAAATAATGGCTGAAACGAGTGAAAGAAATTATTAACTTATTTTTAAACCTAAAAATGCATATCTACATATTTAAAATAATTGACAAAATCTGAGGACCAGTCCCCCAGTTCAAAACACAGAACCAATTATGATATTTCTTATTTCACATGAAAGCTTCTGAAGTCTAGATATATAACCAATGTTCTTTTGCCACCCACCACCCTCCATTTTCGAAATATATCGTAAAATGAAACTTTAGCAGTTTACTTGAGCCTTTAAGACAGACAATTTATTCCGTCAAGTTGTAACCATAGTTACGGGTTATTACGAACAGCTGGTCGGCTAGTCTCTCTATATATATTTAAAATAAGTTGCAAAACCAAAAGATTAGACCCCCAGCTCTATCCACTGGTCCGAATTCGTCAATTTTCATTTTTAATGAAAGTTCACGACCCCAAGTTACATCGCCTCCGCATCTCCATCCTTCATTTTCGAGAGATATTGCAAAAACTCTACTTCACTGTACATTCTCTATGGGGAAAAACCTTGACTGAGTCTCCAGTCTCAACAATTGGACCGATATTGTCAATTCATCTTGCCACTTTGCAAACATAGCCCACCAATCAGAATGCTCCTCGCTCATTACGCAATTTTAAAATGGTATTTTTGATCAGTACGAGCTTCAATCTATACGGCGCCTCAAGAATGTGCAAAATACCTATTGTAGGGGATGGAAACTTTATTTGGAGCGATATCATAACACATTTATGGTTCTGAAAATTTTGTGGCAAAGATGTGCAAAATATTAAAACTCAAATGTGCAGTTTTCATTTTATATCCAGTTTCACAAATCAAAATCCAGTATTTAAAACTGAAAAAAAGTAGTGTCGGGACCAGTACGGAGCACGCCGTCTTCTGCTAGTCTCAATTTATAACAAAGGAGAATGACTGAGTGTTGGCGCTATATGGACGGCTGCGGCTCATGTATAATTAGTATTCATTAGTTATTAAGCGGTTATAAAACTTATAATCCCTCACACGCAGGGCGGCTGAAAAATGTATCAAAAATTCACTAATTTTAAGGCAAATGCGTTGTTAACAAATCCCTTTGATAACAGAATGATAATGTGGAATCACTAATATTTAATCACATTCGGTGGCAATCTTAGCTAAACGGTTTGAATGTTCAACAGTGCAGGAGTATTTCTTCTCTGTGACGATGTTATTCAATGGCTTTCCAGTATCTTTTGACCCAGATGAGACTGAGGAGACTATTTTAAGATAATTATTTGAATTTCTAAAATGATTCAAAAGTCATTCTTATGAAATAAGTTTTGAAATATATGGCATAAAACCACAAAAAATTGCTCAATTTTTACTAACTGAAATTTTAAATAACTTTAGGACTTTCAAAAGTTGAAAGTGATTCTCCTCTTGTTCTGTAGAGATCATGTGCCAGATTTCATAAAGATTGGGTAAAATCTGTAGATTTTAATAAAAGACGAAAAAAGCATCCATCTTTGCATACACAGAACTAACATTTTATACTTAACCAATTTCAAAGACGACAGTTGAAAACAAGAAAATTATAAGTTTAGTACAGAATAGCTGCATTTTATTTTTATGCTATAAAATCTAATGCTAAGTTCCATAGTGTTATTTCTATTTTTTACTTCTGATCATGCTTATGTATGCAAATGTCCATAAATAATAAAAGAGAATGTATGTGTACATGTCTGCCTCTCTGTTAATGTTCGAAAGTCTATTGAGACTAGAGCCGCCAAATTTGGTACAAACATACTATAGAGGGTGGGCACCTCGTAGAGTTTTTTACTTTTAATTAATTAGAAATTAAGAAAGAATTTGGAATTTTTCAGCGATAACTTCCAAAAATGTAGTCACATAACTAGAATTTTTACATATTAGTTCCAAAAATATTATCTTTCAAATAATTCCAGTTTAGTTGATGTGCAATTTATTCCTTAATTTAACAATTTAAAAAAAAATTTTAAACATGATTTTTAACAACATTTTCTGTATTCCAATGAAAGTCAATCAACTTTCATTGTTTCAAATCAATAAATCAAATATTTGTCTTCTGATATAACATTTTATTTTCATCTTACGATATAAAAGCTTCATTTGTTGTAATAAATTGCATTCCATGTTCGTTGTTTCACCAATTTTTAGTTCTATTTTTTCTTTCTTCATTACTTCAAATAAATTTAATTTTTAGATCTATTTACTATATTATTTTGATATATTTAACTTTTTAGCAATGATCTTAAAATTCATCTTTCTACGTTCGATAAGAAAAGTTTCCCTGGAGATTTATGTTATTCATTTTTTGTTTAATTAGGTTAAATATTCACTCTATAATTAGGTTAATAAAGCGTAATAATTATAATTCAAATTACAATTATGCCTGACCTAAAAAAAACAAACTTTTATTGAATCATAGGACTTTTAGACTTTTTTTTATCTGTTAAATGTAATGACCTAAGCTATTTATTTCAGTAGATGCAGCACATACTGAATCAAAATTTAGTTCAAATACTAATACTATCCCTGTCCAGTGTTTTTTAAATTTTTAACTAGTTTATTTCTTGGTCTTTTGTTACAATTAATGACTTCAGCTTACCAAAAATTAAATATGTTGGCAAAGTTGGCTGACATAATTAAAATAATACAGTTAATAAGATAAAAGAGTCGGTCACAGAAGGCGGTTAGTATTTAATATTATAAAATCAATATAAAAACAGAAAAAATTTGAGCTCATCTTTAAGAGTTTTTTCTCCTTTTGTAAGATATGCACGTCCTACACTCTCTCAGCTGATTACAACCAGGAATACCACTTTACCCCCTCCCCAATTATTTGTGCAATAGGATCCAGGACCTTTCAGCTTTTTCACAACGTTGTAAACATGATGAAATAAGGTCCCCCCATAGACATAAGTATAAGAAAAGGGCGAGTGTTCCCATTTCATAGATGTCATTTGGTGAAATCACACGATCCCTCGCTTGTAACAGTTTTAGCGGCTCGGGAAAGAATATTTTCTGAATTCGCTTCTCCGTGAGTGTTACGACTGTAAAATGCACAGACAACAACAAAAAGCATGTTACATTGCCACCTCCTAGGACTGCACTCTTCCTGCATAGAGGGTGCACAGAAGAGGTTGTATGAGCAACATAAAACTACTTGCTATTTTTTTTGTTTACTTTAGAAAAGACGCAAAATTTCTCTAGAAAAATGTTCTTCGCCTTCTCTCTCTTTCACACACATATCCTAGAGGTCCATATTGGATTATGTTTAAGGGGGTCCACTTGCCATCTGGAAATCTGTTAACCTAGCCAGTTCACCACTGGCCGTGATACGTATTTAAACAAGTCCTAATTCGTCATTTCTGATAAAGAGAATTTTAAGAATTATCCGAAGTAAAAAGTACTTTGTCCAAAACTTTCGCTCTCTCTATATACATATTTCTTTTTTTCTTTTGAAAAAAGATAAAAATTTGTGTCTAATTGGATATTTAAGCTATTTTGGACGTCACTTTTTCAATTGAAAAAATAGATCCCTAATTTTTCGTTGATAGTTGTTGAAGAAAGGCTATAATATCATCTATTTTTTCTAAAGTCAATGAGCTGAAAGTTTCATTCGCTGATGGTCGACACCCATAACAGCAGATTTTAGCCAGAGTTCAAGTCAGCGCCTTAAAGACACAATTGAACTCTTTAATGCCCAACTCTGGTAGAGACCTAGATTCACTTTTATTATCGCATTGGGAAAGGGATAATTAATTTAGATCTGATTTCTGGTTTTGTTTTTGAGTGTATAAAATTTTTTTCTTTCCTTCCCCCATTTTCTGTTAATAAAAGATCCATGGTTGTATAGATGGAAGGAATGTATTCCATTAAATTAAAAGAGCTATCAACCCAACCGCTCATAGGGGGTTTTAATGGCAGTTAGTAGTGGATTTTTAAACATTATGTCTATGGGCCGAAAAATTCGCGCGGAACAAAAGTAACCGTTGAGAGGAGTGAACTCTATGTATTGCCACACTCTTGTACAATACAGATACTTTAGTTTTTCCTAATAATTCCACCGATAAGTGATCGATTCAGTCGAAGGAAGTAACAGAGCGTTCAAATTTTTATCAGTCTTGTTGATTTCTTAGCCGACCGACCGAAAAAAGTCGGCAAAATGCTACATCTGATTCACTTGTCGCCTTGTCGGTTATCCTGTCAAATGTGGTGCAAATTACATGCCGAATGGACGACAAGTGAAGCAGATGTCGGTCATACTGTTGACTTAAACATTAATCAGTCGTCAATTTCGGACAAAAATAGCTTATCTCGACCGTTTACTATATAATAACTTTAAAATGGGATTTAAATTATTAGATTCCTTTATACCCAGCTCTCCACATCTCCCGAAACGGTAGAGATTTGTGCCGACGAAAGTCTTCATTTCTCGCCAAAGGCGGAGGGGAGGGGGGGGGGCAAGCGGTCACCAACGGAAGGCAATCGCCCCTGCCCCCAATCTAGCGCCTCTTCTGTCGACTTGGCAAAATATTGACTTCTTAAAAAAAATAATTCTTGTGTGCATTTAGAAGTGTGGCAAGAAACACTGTCATGCTGAAATATCCAGTTAACAACATCTTAAAGGAACAAATGGTGATCAGATGAACATATAGTATAGCCTGATATTGTGAAGAGTCATACGTTCCGAAATTCGCTGTAAATCGCACAATCCATCTTGACTAAAGGCTCTCCAAACCATCACCACTGATTCTTCTCCCATCTATCGACTGAAGCATTCTTTCGTTCCTTAAATCATATCAATAGTGTTTGTAGCCATCTTTACTGTGAAGATTAATTTTTTTCCCTGGAAACAATATAACTTGTTTCCATACATCACTCAATGATATGACATTTTTCAGCCCATTTAGGTCTTTCTTCTCAATAATGTTTCAATAATTTTTGTGTGTTTTCTTCGTTTTCATAAATTTTGTATTAGTATTTGATTTACTCCCTTTGATTACTTTGATTTTTGATCCCAACTTATGACATGTGAAGTGTTTTGCTGAAAGAATTTGAAACTTCACGAATAGAAAGAACTTTTTGAGTTGTATAGACGAGAAACTTTTTCCATTGTCCAGTGCTGTCAAAATCCTTTTCCTTACAGATCTTTTTATTTTCTTTGAAACGTCTTTTCAAATCATGACATTGCCATTCGCAAATTTAGAACGTTTCATTATCTTAGTAGACATTTCTGTATCAGATTTACCAGCACCCTTATAAAATAGTTTTTTTTCACTTCGCACTGAGATAACTCTTTAGCCAAGGCATCTTCAAATAAATCGTGGAATAATACAATCAAAACCAGCACCTTTACTTCTAAGGTAAAGCTTTCAAGAAATACTAACACATGCTTTTATAATGATTCTGGTATGATACATAATATCCTGATTTTCTCAGATGGACTTATAATTTCTTAACAGGCAGGTTATTTAAATTTAAGATAAACGTGAAGATTTTCATAAATTTTAATTAATTTTTAAAATTGGAATTAGTACAGAAAGTGTTTCATGATCAAATACACAGTCTAAAATTTTGCTTGTTATATTTTCTTTTTCAGAAATGCAGGTATTCATTAGTGGTCTTATAATTGCTTAAACTCTATATTCTTTATAATGTTGCTATGAATTTTTACTTCCTTATTTTATTTCATCACAATTTTTGTGAATTATTAACCCTTAAAGATAATTAACCCTTTAATTATATTAACCCTTCAAGATATTAAGTAATATATCTGATTTGGTGAAAGATTTTGCTCACAATTTTTAATTTTCTTATTAGCATACATGTAACAGCTAACATGTTGTTTCACTTGCTCGTATAATAAAAGTAACATTCGCCGCACCATTTTAATGTTAGAACCAATAAAGTATTTTATATGTGCAGTTATATATTAGATGACAAGGTCAGTTATGTTCATGGTGTAAATGTGATTTCACGTGACTTGACTTCATAAATTAGGTTCGTTCATATGCACAATAACCAGTAAACATTCAAGTCTATTAAAATCACTAAAGCCTTAAGTCACAATTTGATGCTTAAAAGTACTTTGTTGAGGAAACTATTATTATCAAGTTATGCATAACAGATTTAATTGAATTTAAACATAACCAGTATTTTCTGCGATCAGCTGGTTGCCAAAGGCGACTTGTCTTGTCATTATCTGATCAATGTGAAGAGAAATGTCTCACTATTTATGACTAAATTTTCTCTCTCATACTCATTCTTGAAAATAAAATTTAATTATTTATAAGTTTATTACAAATTTTACAACCATATTATAAATTTCGTATTATATGTTATACATTATATTATAAATTTTATATTCTAAAATATATTATACATTATATTATAAATTTTATATTCTAAAATATATTATACATTATATTATAAATTTCATATCATTAATTATATTATAAATATCAAAGCGCTGTTAGCTTACCTGATGCATTTATTACTCGTATAATTTCATTTTCATATAACTTGGGACTAGCATAAAAGATTTCTTTGGTTTCTTTGGATACACGACGCGCACATCTGGCAGAATATAGAAGTATTATACATAATATTATAGGAAATAACGTGTATAATCTGCGAAGGATTAAACGGCATCTAGCACGAATTAGCTCTTTGATGTTTGTCCAAGTGCTTGAGATGTATGTAAATTTCGGAATTTCAGTTTCATTCTGACGTGCGGTTTTCTTTACTTCTGAAGTCCATTTTGAGTTTTTAGCTGCAAATAAAGATACATTTCGTCAGAAAGATATTAGAAAATTATGAAGGTATTGGAAAGGTAAATAATACATGCAAAATCATATTCAATGCATGCATTGGAATCGCAGATCAGCTGACACCTAAAATTATAAGCCTTTTAAACCAAAAGTCGATATAGCCTCCATTCAGTTTGAAAGGTATATAAATCTTCTTCATACTATTAATGAAACAAAATTTTTTGAAGGATTATTTTGAATGAATAAAAATTCATTTACAAACAGAATTAGAGTGTTCTGATCACGTGGAATGTCCTCATTTCATAATAAAAAATTGTGATCAAAAGTAAAGGGAATTCTGTCATAAAACTAAATGTATCAGTTTATTGGTTAATATTTATTTCGTCTCGTTCAGAGTAATCTTCTCCGATTGCAGTAAACCTTTGGTAACACTTGTGCCAATCCTCGAAACATTCCTTAAAGTAGTCTTCGTGAAATTATTTCAGGTTTCGTAATGAAATTTCTTTCAATTCAACAGTAGACTCAAAACGGCGACCATGAAGAGGTTGCTTCAGGACTGGAAATAAGAAGGGGTCACACGGTCCCATACCATGTTAATATGGAATTTTTGCAGCTATATTTATTTATTTTCCTTTTTGTAAAAAAATCGTGAATATAAATTTTATTGTGAGTTGTGCATCATCGTGACTCAAAACCATTAGATATCTAGTCACAATTCAGCTCGTTTTCGACGAATGGCTTCAACAAACGCCACAAAACACCCAAATAAAATCCTTCAAAAAAGTGATCGACACTAGTATCCGTTATTGGCAGTCTGACTGGTTAATGCAAATCCAAAAGGAACACACGATGACAATAAAAGAAAATAGTCAAAATTACATTGATTTTTCAGAAACTTTGACATAGTCTTTTCGGTCTTCCTTCATTTTCCAAGCACCATTCATTTGACTGTTTCTCTGCTTCTGTATTAAAAGCATAGATCAAAGTTGCATGAGCCAATGCGCTTTAAAAAGAGAAATAATTTCTTGGGATGCCTACTCGTGTTTTTTTGTTTGTTTTTGGAAAAAATTCAAAGTTTTTACAACGGTTTGAGAAGCGACGAAACAAAACTTAAAAGAGCTCTCAAAACTGCTTGGTAGAAACCAAAATGATTGAAGAATTTCTCTAAATGTTAAAGAACGATTACAAAGCACTGTTTGTCTCATCTTCTCCACATTGCCGATAATTGGTCGAAGTAGATGGTCTACCGCAGTGTATTTTAAATATGACGGATTCTCTACCTTCTTTAAACATTTTACATCACTCAGATGCTCTTGTTTTTGATTTTAAAAAAGTTCCCTTTAAAGACTCTTTGTAAGATTTACAATGTTTTTTGTAGCAAAAACTGCATTGCGGAAACAACATTTGATGCATGCACTTTGATCAATTACATTCGCCATTTTGGAAAAAAAGATAAAATCAAAATTCTTATCTCATATTAAAGACATACGTATTTTCGGACGATAATATGAAATCAAATACTGAGTGTTACCAGAGGATTATATAAGTTATTAAAATATTTAATAAAAATCAGTAAATGATTTGAAGCAGATTCGAAATTCAGTTGAAGCATTCTAGATATTTATTGATCACAGCAATACATGCCATTTAAATTCAGTTGTTAATAAATTGTTAAACATTATTTTAAGCATCAACTTGATATTTTAATTTTGATTAAATATGCCCTCTTCTGCTGGTGCTAAAGAAATAAACCATAGTCGATTTTATCAAATTAACAGGTGTTAAAAAGCATTAATTCGTTTAGCATTTGTATAGAAGACATGCATTATAGCAATATTTTCCTTATTTAGAATTAAATTTTACTGATTTCTGTAAGAGCTATCACACTACAAATTGTATATCTAAAAACGTTGCTACAAAAAAAGTTGCTATAATAAAAGTTTTTGTTCCATGCAGCTTAATTTTTTTAAATATGGACATTTATTATGGGAATATTCCTGCTAAGTAAGAATACTCAGTTCTTGACGGATGTACTGTTGTAAGTAACTGTGGTCATAAAAGGCAACCAAAACAGACACAGATGTATCACGAAATCTTTCAATGGTTGCGATCAAGTGTCTTCTTTCATTAAGAGTGTGAAGAAGGAATAAATCCACCACCTTATTTTACTTAACTCACAAGGGGAGGGCACGACTTGGGAAATTCAGTTCGTGATGAAACTTTGCATGTTAATAGCATACCTTTAGGATGTTCACCAATTAATCTAATAAAGTGTAATGGCCAGCCAATTAGGAGAAAATAGCCCTCAAACTTCGGGCACAGCTTTTATACCAGTAAGTGATCAAAAGTACTTCGTGGTCAAATGCTTCAGGTATCAGAGTGCTCGACTACTGTCCGCCTGGTCAACGGTTCGATCCTGGTGTGCTTTGTTCATTTTTAATTTTTTCAAAATTATTTCAAATTAAATGAAAAATTTTAAAAGATATTTTTAATTAAATATTAATAATTTTGATGTATTAAATAAATGTTCATTCATATGATTCTTGAATTATAGCTAAAATTTAATTTATAATCAGTAAACTATTGAAAATCGTTCATAAATTTTAGAAATTCATTTTACATTTATTAATTAATTTTAAATTTATCTTTATTTTTCTACCAGTAATTCTATATTTTTATATTTAATTACATACAAGAACCCGAATAATAATTATCATAAAAACATTGGAAACAAAAAATATTTTGACATCTTTCAAAATTAATAAATGACGATTATTTATAAGAACAACGGTTCTTTAAGTGATTAACTTTTGCGATTCCATCTTGACCTGACACCTGAGCCATCTGGCATTACCTTTGATCACTTAACTGGTGTATTAGCTGTGCCCAAAGTTTGAGGGCAATTTTCTCCGAATTTGCTGGCAATTGAAGTTTGTTTTAGATTAACCCTTTTTAAGGCCGGGGGATATACTTCCCACTAAATTCATCAATTTTTAAATGTATTTTTTAAGATTGCCGTAAGTTCTCGCCAAATTTTCCGATGAAACAAAAACATGGATATTCCAATTTCTTATCTCAAACCATAACGAAGCGTCTTGACTTGGTAATTAATTATTAATTAATAAAATTAATTAACAAAAATAATATCATCCAAAAAGCTAAATTAATTTCTTTTCTTAAATTAATCTCAATACATAAGTTATTTTATTATACCACTACTAGAAAAAAATGGCCTAATAAAGGGTTAATGGGTGAACACCCTAAAGGTATGCTGCAAATATGCAAAGTTTCACCCTTAACTGAATTTCCTAAGTCGTAACCTCCCCTTGTCAAATAAATTCTGAAATATTTCAACGATAATTTGTTTTAATGAATACTATTTAGAAAAATTCATCACAAAATCAAGGTTTATATAACGGAAAATTCAACGAAACTTTGAATTACGTCAAGTCCCTTTCTAACCTGCAAAAAAGGAAAAAATAGTGAAAGAGAGACGCTTAAAATTGAATTTAAAAATAAAGATCACCCCAAAAAATCTTAGTAAACTCTCTTCAGTTAAAATTAGTATTTAATTATTTTAAATCATTGTGATTTTTATTCATTCTCTGCAAGTATTCAAACAATTTTGTAAGATATTTTGGATAAAATGATGGATTAAAATTTATTTTTTATTTACTGAACTTACAAGAATTGTATTTGAAATTCACTTAAATCGAAGTCAAGAAGAAATATAGAACAATATAGAACTGTATGTATATATATCCGTATAAATATTTTTCAGAATGGAAAAATCTTAAAAATGCAAATCTTATTTTTAGAATTATTGATTAGTTTTGGGAAAAATCTATGAGTTATCAACTTTATAATCGATATTAAATAGATTTCTTGTAGCAAAATTTCACAAGCATTATTTAATAAAATAGTAAGGAAAAAACAAACGGACGCATTTCAATCAGAAAAATAAAGATTGTATATTACCTGCTATTAAAAAGTAGATTTCTTCTAAAGAAGACACAGAAACAGTAAAACAATCTGATCCGAAGTCTTTGAACTGCTCCTCTATTTTACTTAAGAAATCAGAACAAGTTGCTGCATCAAAAGAATGAAGCTTAATAACTATCTCGCAATCAGACTTAAGAATCATTTCAGGTTCTGATGGAATGTCTTTGATTAAACGCACTAATTCTGATTTCAGTAGTAAAGATGGTTCCGACTGTAGTGTTATTCTGCAAGAAAAATAATTTTATGTGAAATCATTTCTATTGGAAGATGAAATTTACAAGACATACTGAAATTACGAATGATATCTATATATTCAATATACATATAGTCGTCATTCAGGCAAAGTCGCGAACTCCAAAACTATTGTTTCGAAAGGTTGTCGGTTTTATGATTAATTTTGAGTCATTATGATTCACAGTAAAAATTATTTTACACGAAATAACAAATTGCAAATTCTAATTGTCTGCAGTAGTCCGTCAAAAGGATTCTGTGGATCTGGTGCCTGAACGACGACAATATATTTTAATATACAGGGTGATTAAAAAAACGTGGCCAAACTTTAAGAGTAGGTCAGGCATACAATAAGCTTTCAAAATCCATAGGAACATTGCACAAACGCCATCTAGAGGCAGCAGATGGCATTAACCAAAAACCGCGCTGGATAAAATGCCGATATCTTCCTGAATGTTAACGGCATTGTACTGGAATTTTTACTTAAGTCGCGCTATATATATGTTTCTGAAGTTGTAAAAGAAGAAATACGCTACCAGACGCGCATGAGCAGTATAAATTTATTTACTACAAATGCTATTATATCCTTTACTATCCAGCCTATTTACATGAAATTTTGATACTATGTTCTCCATAATATATTTCCACGTACTATGAAAGTGTCATAAAATTCCGAGAAAAACTTTGCAATTGATAATCAAAAATCACGCGGAAAAATTTAGGAATTTTAATGAAACATTTATATTTTCCCAAATATTCGTGCTATTTTTACAAAAATGCATGTAAAAGTTGAGCACATCACACAAGAGAATTGATGAAAGTTTCAAACCATTATCAGCTTTCTGCGTATCGGGATGAGCCAAATTCCCTCTACGATTTCTGGTCGATCCCCTGAATGCCCTGGTGACCTAATCTTTGATGTAAATTTGGAGTTACGACATATATTATTCTTTATTAGCGCAGGATATCAAAAAATTTCGTTATGATATACTTCTAATAAATTATCCTTATACCCCCAGTAGTACAGAAATATTATATAATATTTGCACAATGTTATGAACACCGAATATCGTAACAAAGCATTGTATTGTATGTATTAATATTTTCGAGATACTAAATCTTCATAAATAATATAAAATCAATCTATTTTACAAAAATCTTCATTTGTACTCAGGATATCACTGGATATGAGGTTTCATTTTTAAATAACTCCCCTAGAACAATTTTTATTTAAGATGCTGAATATTATGTGATACTATTTAATACAGCTAAAAAGGTATTATGAGTTTTACATTTATCTGCATTGTTCAAAATTTTAAGGTGAAGTTATTCTTTCCGTCAGCAGATGACAGCATGATCATACTATAACACTGCATTTATCAACGTTGAATCATATGTCCGAAAGAATATCTTACAAAATGTTCATTTGATATTAAATAATTTTTTCACAATCATTTTTTACAGTATATAAAAGGCGGGCCGGATTCAGCTAAGGAACTTAACCATAAAAAAGCTCTCACATATGGATTATCTATTGTTCTGTGAAAAAAATGTTAAGTGTTACTCTCATCGTAAAAATATGCACATGATTTATTGTTGCGATTCTTGTTTTTAAAGGCGTCTCGTAATACATTGAAAGAGTAATAAATAAATTTCAAAATTATTTTAAAACCTTTAAAACATAATATTAAAATTACTTTTAAACCTTATTGCCTTAATTTATTAAATTATCAAACTTAGATATAAGAGATAAAATTGCTTCCTCTTTGATTTAAAATTTCATTTTTAACTTGAAATTGTAACGAAAACAGATAATTTAATTAAAGAGACTATTCAGAATTAAATGGGAATGTACGTGAAATTTCGTGGTCATCCGAACTCTGTAACACTACACTTTTTATCACCATTTGTTCCTTAACCTTCAAGTCTCCCTAGTTCAGTGGTACGATGCCGCTTTGGTAAGCAAATGGTTCTCGGGTTCAAAGCTCGTAGTAAGAAGAGGTCTTCAAGATATTGTTCAGTACTTAGGAATTAAGTGATCTTTATCTTTCCATGCTTCCAAAATGTATTTTTAAAATATTCAGTATATTGCTATATTACGCAATATTATATAATATTATTCAATACCGTACAATATTATTAAATATTATATAATGTTATTCAGTATAGTACAATATTATTAAATATTGTATAATATTATAAATTGACATTATCCAATATCATGAAAGAGACATTGAACAATATTGAAAAAGTCTTACGTTTTACACCGTTTCAATACTGGGAAAAATATTGTATAATATTACTTTTTCGAAATTTATGACATTAGACTACATTATGTGCTACTTGAGAGATTTAGAAATGAAAATGAAATCATTGGATTCCTTCTAAAATATCCTAAAATGTGTCAAGATATTAAACCAAAAGTAACTATCATTTTCGCAAGCAAAAATCTCAAATATTTTCATAATAAAATTACAAAATACTTCGCTGTAACTGATTTAATATGTGGCAAAACAAAAATTAAATTTGTTAGTTTTTATTGCCCTCCATCTGGAGGCATCAAAGAACAATTAAAAACTCTTAGGTTAGAGATTACAGAGAATTCAGATGAGAAATATATTATGTGGTGATTTCCAGAGATTTGATCTCTTAATTGTACGTAAATAACGCTAACTCCAAAACAACCTTTAATGGAATTCAAAGAATAAGCTGGATCTACTTGCCGATGATACGAAATTTAGGCATAACAAATATTCAGAATTAGGACAATATTGATCGGATCTTTGATTCTGACCACAATATTATGGAATTTAAAATTAATTTAAGACCACGTAAGCACAGACAAATCAAAATTAAGAAATGGCTCTTAACAGAAATTTTAAAGCAAATTTTTGAAGTCTTAATTACTGTAGAGCAATGATTGACTGATGTCAATGATTTATTTAAATATGCTAGTTTTCCAAAACCCTGGATATCGTCGAGGGTGTCTTTAATTCCCAAAAAAGGGAAGGATTCTTCACTTACTAGTGGCTATAGGCCTATTTGCCTTTTCCCAGTTTGGGAGAAGGTTCTTGATAAATTTTTAGGGAAAAGACTTGAGAAAAATGGTAAATTACACAATTACTAATTTGGCTTTAGGAAAAACAAGAGTACTATATTAGCGTTAGATGAAGTCAAGCGATAAATTGAAATAAAAGCTTACAAACTTTTTACGGCATTACTTTCATTAGATATTACCAATGCTTTTATTTCCGTTTATTTGAAAAACATTATTGAAGTATTTACCAAGGATGGTGTTCTTTTCTATTTGATAAATTTGATTAAAAGCTTTTTAAGTGACAGAGAAATCGTGGATAATGAGCACGACATGAAATTTAGTTACAACATTGGAGTCCCTTTGGGATCCTGTTTAGGACTTCTTCGTTGGCTCACAGTGGATGACAGACTTTTAAGAAATATTTAAAAGTTTAGAAACATTAAAACATTAAGATATGTTCGGAGATGTTATAATCATTTTAGCGGTAGAAAGAGGTTCTTATACATTTACTACTTCTCTATTAGAAATTTTCAGTGAGATTGAGAACTGGTCTAAAATTATAAGTTACAAATAAATCCTACTAAGTCAGTCTTTACTACGTTTCCAGTAAAGAAAGATATAGCGAAAATATTCCTATTCTTAGGATCTTAAATAAAAAGATATCATAAGCAAAAATCATTAAATACTTAGGTATTTACATTGATACTAAACTAACTTTGTTTTCACATTTAAGCACCTTAGAGGAAAAGGTTATCTCGATACAGAACAAATTGATAAGATACTCAAGAGTAACTTGGGGCATCAAACCCGAGGTCATTATGAAAATTTATGAAGTTGTTGGGGAAAATGTTATCTTATTCGGCTGCGAGATCTGGTATAATAATACAGAGAAATTGCGAAATAAACTTCCTCAGATACAGCGACTGACTCTTAAACAATTGACTAAGGTAGTATATAAGACCGTGTCCTTGGATGCTATGCAGATTATGGCGGGATGTCCCCCTATTGACATAATAGTGAAAGCTGAACTCACCAAATTTAAACTAATTAGAAAATCTCAAGAGATTGAGGTAAATGGGGGAAAATTAAAATTTAAGGATTTGGAGTTAGGCATGGAATTGATTGAACCTTGGGATATGATCTCTATTCCATGGGATGTTAAATCTGATGATGGACTTGGTTACAGAATTTATAAAGATGGTTCTAAATGTCTGGGAAAAGTAGGCTGCTGACTTATTTCTCTTAAAAAGAATGAAATTTTTGAAGAAATTAGCATGAGACTTAATGATGAAGCAAAAGACTTTATGGCGGAAGTTTATGCTCTTTTTCTTGCTTCCCAAATTGCAATGACGAATAGTGAAATTAATATCTATAAAGATTTGATATCGATTCTCATAGCTTTATATTCACCAGATTCCCCAAATAGATCATCATTGAATTTGAGAAAAATTGAAATAGAAAGAAAAACGTTTACTTCCATTGGGTCAAGGCCCATATGGGTATAAAGGAGAATGAAAAAGAGATGTATTGGCAAAGGCGAAAACATTCATGTCAAATTTTGAAAAAAATCTAGGAATTCTCCAAAAAGCTGGCTTAGCTATCAATTTAAACTAACGATACTTATCCCTTGGCAATAAAGATGGACAAATGCAGATAAAGCAAAAAGTTTGTATGATGTAATCCCAAACGTGAATACTAAAAAATTATTTTAGAAACTTCTTTATAATTCAAATATCAAATGATCGTGGATGTTTTCCTATTGATCAATCTAGGCAATTTAATAGGAATATTAATTTCAGATGAGGCTCAATAGATGGATCAGTTAAACATGTCATTTATGATTCTATCTTACATGATAATATTCGAATATAACATTTTCTTAAGGATTATAAAAAACTTAGTTTTCTGGAACTTATAAGAAATCTCTTTCAGGACCAAAGTTTATTTTAGAAAGTCTACTAAGATTGTACGGGTATATGAGAGCTTCAGTGAAGCCTTAATTGCCTTTTAATGTTTTGTACTTTGTAAATTTCTTGTATAGATTTTCTTTATTTAAATTGTCGGGTTGCAATTTGTAAATATTGTTCGCTTTGTTTTTCAGTAAAGACCTGGGGACAAACTTGTGGTTTAATCCGTAAACTTCCAGTCGATTCTAAATTTCCTTATTTTGTCAATGAATTAATAGTTTCTGAAGTTATATTTTTGATAAAATTCTTTCGTCATCGACACTCAGATACAGGCCTTGGTTGTTCGCGGGAGTTTTGCAGACATTGAAGAACCATGATGGGTGATGTCCTTTAAGTGATGGTAGCTGTCAATTGACTGCGGGTGTGTGTCTTTTTCCAAGGTTGACACTGTGGTGCCCGCCTGGTGACTCGTTAGTGGTTGCACGATCAGACTTCAGAAATCTCCGGATACCTTCGGGCAAGGCGGAGTGATCCTTGTGATTATTCTAGAATTTTTTCATTTCCACTGTTGGTGCTTATTGAGGGATAATGACAAATTTTAACGATTTTTCGTGCGACATTAGCTAACAAAAGCACTATTAAATATCATTGGAGAACCTCGTCTCCTGATGAGCGGGTTTTCTATGACATTCTTCCTTCTTTTATGATTTCTGTCATCGATTCATGCCTTTTTGTTTTTGATAACATTTTTTTTTATATATTTTGTGTATTATTTTGCAGATTTTCTTGATCTTGAGAATAAAATTATAAATAATAAATTATGTACTAAAGTTTTTGATAAAAGAATTCTTTTAGATATAAATAGATTAGAATATTGGAATAATAATATAAGCCGTTTAATCTGTAAAAATATTAAATTATATTCATAGAAATAACATGCTCCATGGATTTCAAAAATCGGCAGTTCGAAATTAATTTATTTTTGAATGGGCTTTGAAGTATGTGTTTACTATAAAATTCTTGAATGCTTATAATAATAATAAGAAATATTTAAGATCAATAAATTACTATTTTGTTTATTTCTAAATTATTCTCCAAATACACTCCTGCTCAAAAAGTAAGCAAGAAACACGAAAAAACGCGGTACACATGCGAAACGATGAATTAAAACACTCAATTTACATATGAGGTAGAGGTTGCATCGCCGAATGCAAATAGGCAACCAAAATTAGCATAAAACGCAATCCCGAGGTCACACCAAACACCTTAAAAAGGGGCTTGCCGGACCTATGCTTCAGTTCGCAAGCAGCGATAGTTCCGCGGAATCCGAGATAGCTAAAGCGGAAAGCATGAGTAGAAGAAACAATTTCCACGACGAGATGCGTTGGAGGGCTGTTGGTATGTTGCAAGCTGGTAGAACACAATCTGCTGTTGCCAGAGAGCTGAATGCGCATCGTAGTGTCATCCATAGGCTGTGGAACCATTACCAAAGGGAACAAAACGCCAGTAGAAGACGTGAGTCTGGACGCCGGAAAATCATCGCAACGGCAGACGTTCCCTACCTGATGCCAGACGCCGGAGGACATTAACAACGCGACAGCTGGAGTCGCAGGTCTCTGCTGCTGCAGGAAAGGCCCATATCGCGCCAAACTGTATCTCGGAGACTGCGTGAAGGAGGACTGTTCGCACGACCACCTGTTGTTTGTGTTCCTTTGTCCCCAGCGCACGTCAAAGCGCGGTTGCATTGGGCCCGTGAACATCGCAGTTGGATACCAGAGCAGTGGGACTATGTACTCTTTACGGATGAGTTTCGATTTAACATCCAGAACGATTCCCGAAGGGCAATCATATGGCGAGAGCCAAGGACACGCTATCTGGCGCGAAACATCGGCGAAAGAGACCATTACAGAAGTGGCGGGTTACTTGTCTGGGCAGGGATAGCAACGAACGGCCAAACCGACCTCTACGTGTTCGCTGGAGGTTCCGTCACAGATGTCCGATATCGTGACGAAATCCTACACCCTCTTGTGCGGCCTTTTATCGCTGCAATGGGTACGGACGCGATATAAATGGAGGATAACGGCCGCCCGCATAGAGCAAGATTGGTGCAGAGTTATTTGGAGTGTGAAACCATTCCAAAGATGACGTGGCCTGCTAGATCACCTGACCTGAATCCCATAGACAATGTGTGGGACATGTTGGGAAGACTGATTGCAGGTCGCAGCTTACCGCCAGGCACCCTCCACGAGCTCCAACAAGCCTTTCTACAGGAATGGGTATTACTGCCACAACAAGCGATCAACGACACTATCGCCAGCATGCTTCACCGTTGTCAAGCATGCATTTCAGCTAGAGGGTATCATACCCGTTATTAGCGTGTGATTCCCATTGATATTTGGACTGTCGAGCCGCGATAGCCGTAATATATGTGTTTTTGTTTGTTTTTGCTTTATTGCTTAATATGTGCTGTAGTAATGCCAAACCTACCTCGTGTACAATTTTCACGCATATTCTTTAAATATTTTTTGTTTTATTCCGAGTTTGGCCTTTGTTGCTTCTTTTTTTGAGCAGGAGTGTAAATTATTTTTTTATTATGTTTATTTATATCATAATTAGCAAAAATGACTTATTATTAATTTTTCAAAGGTAGATGGAAGCTTTGATTCCATATCATATAAGTAATTTTGATTTATATAAATAAATTTATTATTTTATCTGGTTAAATTTAATTTCAATTTAATATTCTTTTTGGTGATTTACTTTTGGATATTGATATTTTTAAAAATACTGTATATTTTTTTCTCTTAACTGAGGAAATAAGGTCATTTTTTATTCTGAGTCAGATATGAAAATGGTTTTGTGTAGGTTAAAAAATATTAACAGAGATTGATAGGTTTGTAATTTTTAAAATACATTGCAAAACATATTTTATAATAGATTGATTGTATGAATTTTGTAGTTATAGTCTGTATATTAAGTTAATTTTCCCTCTATTTCCCATCTTGAAAAATTTGGGACATAATCCCTTTTTCTTGTCCAACAATTATGCTTCTTGGAGGGTATGCGCTATAAATTCTAGATTAACACGATTAACAAGTCCCAAGTCTTGTTGGCCACTTTAATTGCTGGATTACCAACTAGGATTCCCTTTTTCAATTTTTTAAAGTTTAATTTTATGTAAAACTTTATATATATATTAATATAAACCAAAATATAACTTCTTAGATATGAACATACAAAAGCAAAGTAAACAAGTCATATCAAAATACAATTCATAAACTAAAAATTCATTGATTAAACAAAATAACCAAATCTGAATTGAGATCTAAAAAAATTGAAATTACTATAGATTACTAAGAGCAAAAGGTAAGTTTAAACATTTACATGTTGACATGTAAATGAACTCTGTTGCTATCAGTATATATATATATATATATATATATATATATATACATATCCATTTTAAGAATTTTAACTGATTACATATCTAAATTTAAACTATCCAATAATCAAAATTATTACATTATTGCCAAATTACCTATAGAATGTATCAAATTAATTCTGTTACTCTTAAGACAAAATTAATAATTGAAAAATACAATTCAAATATGGAGTTTTCAAAAATATAAGTGATCAGATTGACTTTGGACGAGCTTGTCATTTTGAATCTTGATTTTATCTGCACAAAACCATCAATAAGACCAGTTGTTGAAAACATAGAGGGCAAATTATCCTAAATAATCAGAATAAAGAGGGAGAGAGTCTAAACCCTAAACTACACAATACAAGAAAAATATCTAACATTTATTTTACAAACATAAAATATTGCACATTATACTAATTTGCTCAAAATCAATTAATTCTACATCTAAGATATAACTATATTAAAAACGATTAGTGAATGAAAGTGTGAGAAATTCATTTTACCGCCATCAATAAATCCAACGGCTATAAGCTGCTCTTACAGATTCATACATAGTCCGAATAAAATATCTTATATTCTTGAAAATTAATAATAGGTCTTAAATTTAATAAAAATGTTATATATAATTTAAAAATCGAGAGAACAATTTACAAAGCTAAATTTTTTAAAAATACTAAATTTTTAAATAATTTTATGGAACAAATTTTAAAGACATTATCAAAAATAGTGGCTCCATCTATATACAGTAAATTGAATTATTTCAAACGAAGTACATTATACTAACTTAAACTGTAAACATAATCTTATCAGTAAAATTCTTAGAAAAACATTTCTAATAAAGAAAAGATAAAACTTTTACCCAAATAAATATATATTTATTCTAAGTAACTTAAGTATCTCCTATCAATATATGTAAATGAAAATGTTTTTGGGATTCTAAACAATATAGCACTCTTAAAAAATGTGTAATGTTTTTAATTTTATTATTGTTATCTGTAACTAATCTATTATTTCTAATTATACAGTTAATTACCAAGTTTCTAAAAATAGACATGCCAAGATTGCTATTCCAGAGAGGAAATCTATTAATATCAAATTCAAATGAATTTCTTTTATAATATAGATCAGTCTTAATCTTTCCATCTAAAATTTTTAATTCTAAATCGAGAAATTCTGCTGTTAATTTATTATTATTAGTCTTAATTAGTTTTAAACAATCTGGATAAATATTAATATGTAGCATTTGTTCTATATCTTTATTAAATACAATAAGATCATCATTAAATCCAAACATTAAATATGAATTATTAGAAATGAAGTCTTTCTCATAAAAATGTAGATAAAATTTAGCCAAAATATCACTAGTTGGCCCCCGTGTGTCAGTCCCTTAATCTGATGGAAGAATCTATTATTAAAAATAATAAAGTTTTCTTTTAATACTAAATTAATAAGATGTTTATATCTAGTATACTTAAATTCTTATTTAATCCAAATTATTTATACATCTCCACAAGTTTGTAAACCGAATCACCTATATCTATACTATTAAAAAGATCTTGGAAATCATAGATTTGTATATTGAAGACATCGATGTCTTCATTAACTATTTCAACACTGTTATTAATAATTATCGTATTATTTTGTTCCTTCAAGTTATATAAAGTTGAGTGCAGGTATTTTTGAAGTAGTTTGCCTGGTTTAGTAATATAAGTATTGCAGTTAGCCATTAGTGACACTTCTAAATTTAACAGGACTCTTGTGGAATTTAGGAGCAAGAAAAATATGAGGATATTTCAATTTTACACTTTGAATTCGAAGTTTTTTATGCAATGCAATTATTTCATTAGAAATTTCTCTTTCACACTGCCTCGACTCAATATAATTCTGACTATTATAAATGTGTTCATTAAGTGGTTTTCTATAAAAGTATTTACAATTAATGGAAAAATTACTGGGCACTTTGTCAATATAAACGATTACGAAATCCTTTTGAAGTTCTTTAATTTGTTTTTTAAATCTATAAATCTAATTTTATTATGAGTTTTAAAGTAAATTTGAAAAATATCATATAAAGTTTTTTTTTATATTCACTAAAACCTTCTATTGGCAAATTATACTTAATTGCCATCTTTAAAATAAATTTTTCAAAATCTTTTCTAATTTGCATTTTAATACTACCATTACTGTTTGCCATTAGCATACGATGTTTTGTACCTTTCTTTATTAAGACTTTTAATTTATCATCACTAACAATATTTAAATCTCCCGTAATTACATGCCCATGATAATCATTTATGAAATTGTTATATTCTTGAGAGTTGCAATCTTCACTAACATTATTTTCTTTAATTTTGTTATATTTAAAAATCATTCTACATAATTGTTTATTATATTTAAATACACGTTTAATTTTAATATTTTTTATAGGAAAGCAGTCAATGTATTTATCTAGTATATTATAAAATTTACAATTATCATACGTTTTATCCATAAAAAAGAATTAACAGTATTCTATATCTTTTTTATCGTTAATATTTTTAGATGTATTAAATTTTTTATAAATAAAGTTATAAATATCTTTAATAATATCCCAATCATGTGAATTTTCCAGATTGCCAGAAATAAATTCTCTACTTGCTTTAATTTCTTTTTTATTAAGTCCAAACATGTATCTTTCATTCTTTTTAATATTAAAATCTTTGACAAAATTTGAACTAAGTTCCATTAACTCACTTTTTAAATCTCTGATATCTCTATTATCTCTTTTATTTCTAACTTTTCTAGATTTACTATGCATATTCTTTAAATTGGATGCATGTTCTTTATAAACATACTGAGAATCATTGCTCTTGACAATCTGCAGAATATTTTTATTGTAGTACAAAACATTATGACCATATGGATAAATAGTTTTGCAATAATCAATAGAGTAATTCTCCCACCCATAATCTATATTTTAAAATTATATATATTCAATAGTTTTGATAGTTACAGAGTTCATAGAAATGTTCAAATTTTACATAAGATCTTAGTATATATTTTGCATTTTTATTTTTTAGATTATATTTTATTTTAGATTTATTTAAAAAAAACTTAATTTTTTGCATTGCATTATATATATATTTTTAAATTTCATTTTGAATATTCAGATATGACATTTTCATATTTGGTTGATATTACTACACATATATTTATGTATGGTATTATCATATTTAAAAAATGTTTTTCTTAGCTTATATTTTTATTTTTTTAATTTTTATATTTTATGTTAGTAATTTCTATCATTTAGTCAATGTATTTCTAGGCTTTTTATAATCATACATCTTCCTTAACATAGATGGCGCCACTGTTTTTCATCAATATTATAACTCTCTAAAAAGTTTTTATTATTTTTATTTTTTTAAATTTATATTTGTTATAAAGTTTGTAGTTGTTAATTAATCTCTTGAATATTAGCTTGTATTCGACAATTTAAGTATGGTATCATACTGATTTTAAAAATTAAAATCATTTTCTATTTAATGCGGAGATTGAATGGCAGTTTTTTCTGGCGTTGGACTGTTGTTGGTTTGTGTAGGCAGGTAACATGGAAAGTTTCACACATTTATTTACTAATTCCTTGCTAAAAATGAAATAAATCTTTCTTAGATGATGAATTCGTTGTTTAAATGCAATATTGGATAATGTGCAATATATTTTAATGTTTATTTTAGATACATACTAGCTATTTTTATCTTATAGTGTTTCAATAATTTAGGCTTAGTACCCTACTTTCTATATTCTTATTTAGAGTTAAATACCCTTTCTGTTTTTTGAACAATTGGTTTCATGGATGGTTTGCGCAATAAAATCAGATTTAAAATGACAAGCTCATCCAAAGCCAAGCTACCAGGTTAATTGTTGAAAATTCCATAACTAGGATTGTCTTTTTCAATTATATTTATAATCTTAATTGTAACAGTTCGCATGATATGTTCGAATTGTCCATAGGATCTTTTGACAATTAGTTAGTATTTCTAATTATGAGATTAAAATTAGATATAGTTTGTTAAAATTGAATTTTTTACAAGGAATTATTGATGTTTTTATTTTCCTTGTATGTTATTACATTTTTATCCAAATAAGTTATTATTAATATATATATATATATACATTATTTTAAATACACAATAAAAATTGTGCATCCAAACGTACAAAAATTAGTATTAAAACTAATACATTAAAAGATTGCAAATCCGTACAAATTAAATGGTAACATAAATTATTAAATCTATGATAAACAACTCTAAAACACGCACAAACTCTAAATCTAATTTTTTAAAAATAAATCTGAAATTATACTAAATAAATTAATGTATTATGAAATCAGATTCATAAAATATTGCTAAACCCTAAAAGTAAACAAATCTATAAGAAGTAAACACACCCTAGCAAAGAATATTTAAAATATACTGCGCCTAAAACTAAAATAACATAAGAAAGATATGAAAAAGACAATCCTATATAGAAATCCAACAATTATAATGGTCAGGAGGAGTTGGGATCTCCATTTCTCGTGTTAACCTTGAGTTGCGGTACCAGCCCTCCACGAAGCTTACTTGTTGGATGAAAAAGGAAGTAAATCTCAAATATTTTCAAGATCGGGAAAACAAAATAGAAAATTTCAAACTAAATAACTCCTATCCCTAAACTAAAGTTCACATAGCATAATATTAAAACATTTTGTTAAAATAATCTAAACCTTTAAGAGCATATATACTGCCCAATTTTAATATTGCAGTATATATGTATATAAGTATGCATTTTAAAAGCCAAATTTCTGGTTTTATTTTATGTGGTAAATAAATTCGTGTTTTTTTAACAATGGAATCAATGAATGACCCCAGATGGGCTTTCATGTTTCAAATTTCCACCTGGTCATCCGAAGGTCAATCCAGCTAACATGATGTACGTAAAACACTGTTCACAATTTTAATGTTGGAATGAACTGCGAATTTTCATGACGAATAAGGAAGCGGAGTTGACAATAACAACTGTAATTTGATATCAGATGTCGCTGACCGTTACATCATGTGACTTGATTCCATTACGGACTTTCATGCACTCATAAACAGAAAAATAATAATACGCCTTAAACATATATTTCAATTTGAGGTTTAATTAAAAAAAATTTAACGGAACCATGAATATGTAACTACATATATATATATATATATATATATATATAACGAATTCAACTGAAATGAACTGAGTAAGTATGGCCAGCGAGCAAGCTGGTCTTCAAAGTCAACTTGTATACACCATAATGCAAATAAACGGGAAAATCATATAAAACAATGAGTGTCTTAATATATAAGAATGCTCAATAAAGATTTTTTTCAAATGTTAAATTCGAAAAATATTTCTTCATGATAAACACTGTTATAAGCACTTTTAGAAACTTATTAATAAGAAACATAGATTTTAAATTATAACTTAATGATAAATAAGTTTTTAGTTTAAAAGACAATTTTATGATAGCAATTTTAATGAACAGCTGTGACACACTAACCGCTTTCTTATTCGAAGTTTAAGAATGAAATATAAATACCTCACATCGTACCCTCCACCAAACTGCTTCTTTATGTCCATGGTTGTTCCATAATATATCAGTTTTCCGTAATACAAGAGAGCTATACGGTCTAAATAAAAAAACAACAACAATTATACGAAATATTAGAAAATACGTACCAAATACAGTGGCGAATCCAGGATTCGGGTTGAAGGGGCGGGGAGGCTGAGGTCATAAAAAATTTTGTATCATAGTGACGAAGGTCAAACCTCATGGCTTATGTAAACCAAAACACTATAACTTTACAGACTTTCCTCACCTCACAATAAGAATCATAAAGAACACTACAATACTTCGGATAATTTAATAAAAAATATAATGAAATAACTAGCCAAAAATGTTTTCGACTGCATCAGCGCCGCAAGTACAAGTGGAATGACTAAAAAAGTAGGAAAGTTTTCAAGCCTGTCAAGACAGTAAGCAATGTTGTTACGATTTTATTATTTTTTTAAAATGAAAATTAAGAACAAACAGTTGTAGTGATTTTAAATAAAATCAAGAATTTTGGTTTAGCTCTGGGGTGCTACAGCCTATAATCCCCCTGGATTGGCCACTGACTAAATATACTGACACTTTACTAAATGTTTAAACCTTAAAAATCATAAAATAGGCTATTATTTTTATTGCCAAAACTTTCTCGTCGATATATTTTCATCTTCACTCCTATTGTCTCCCTTACATTGAATTACTTATTAAAATACTTTTATAATAAAGAAGGAAACTCAACTGCTCTAAGACTATAAAATTAATATAGCTAATTATTTAATATATATAACTATATTAATTAAGCATATGCTATAGAATAAACATATTGTATAATTGAACATATGCTTTTGAAATTTTGCTTTTTAGAAGTTACAAACAGCAGCGTGAAAAGAATTGTAAAGATATGAAAAGAAATTAAAGTGAAAACTGTTAAGTAAAGTAACCAAGAAGGAAGAAAGTAGCATAGAAGAAAAAAAAGTAGCAAAGGAAATATCTTAGATTATTACAGTTTCCGCCCAATCTCAAAGATGAGAGGTCATAACATGAAATGTCCTATCTATAGGATCCTGAGGGTTTGCTTGTTACTTTAAAGCTAAAATTTTTTTATGACTTATTTGTCAAAATATGTTATAATTAACTTAGTACTTATTAAATACTATTCAGAATAGATAACATTACGTAAGACGAATTTACGGCTTCTTTTGTTTTCGAAACAGTTTATAAATATTTGGGGTAAAACTGCTTCAATCTGAGAAGATTTTGGTATAAGTTTTTGAAAGGCCGTGCAAGAACATTAAAAATTGTTAACTAAAATAGATGTCTATTACAGAAAAAAAGAAGCCAACCTGCGAAGAGTTCAGCCTCGTCCGTGTCATGAGTCGAGAAAAAGACAGAACGACCTGATTTCGTATAATCCTGCAGTATTTTCCACAGTTGTCTGCGATATGGTGGGCTCATCCCACTACTTGGTTCATCCAGTAGAAGAACCTACCATATTTCAGTGTTTCATGTCAAATTTATTTAAAAATTTAAATATAATCTTACAAATGCTTATTAGTTACATACTGTTATGGATAAAACTTTAGTGAAAGTGGAAGCAAAATATTCAATTATCTTGTTACTTAGATATGCAAATATTACAAATGGTACAGTCGTCAACAAAAAACTGGGGCACCTCTGTAACTCTGGTATTTATTATCGGGTCTTCAAAAAACTAATGTTCATGTTAATGGCTCAAGAGGACAGGTTTTTCAGATAAAAAACTGATTAACTGAGTTAATTAACATAGTTAATTAAGGGCTATCTCGGAATTTTCGCATTACGCCTATCAATCTTTTTCACTGAATCAACTCTCGTTCATGAAATTAGCCTCCCCAAAATTTTTTATAAAGTTTTGATTAAAATTTAGAGAGTTATAGGGTTTTGAAAAATGACCTTTCCCATGTTAACTGCATTTTAGGAACTTTTGAAGATATCTCAGAAAATATTATATATTTCTCAAAAAAATGTTCACTCACTAGAAGAACACTATTTTTTTTACATAAAGTCATGGAAAAAGTTCATAAATAAAAAAATTAATAATTTTTAAAAAAATGACTGAAAGAAAGGGAATTGTAACATGGTAAAATTTTAACATGAGAGCAAAACTGAGACGTTATATCGCCGGTATCCAAAAAATGAAGTGTATATCTATAATAGTTTCCAATATATTTACAAAAAAAAAACTGCAAATACCTACAGTTGACAGGCAAAGTCCACTTTTTGAGGAACAGCACATTATAATTATTTTTATTTATCGGTCTGTTTCATGAATCACGAGTCTCATGAAAACTAGGCCAATAAATGCAAATCAATATAATATACTGTCCCTCAAAAAGAGGGCAATGCCTGTCACAAGTGGGAATTTGCAGTTTTTTGTAAATGTATCGGAAACTATTATAGATATGGATTTAAATTTTTGAATACCGGCGTTATGACGTCTCAGCTTTGCTGTCTTGTTAACATTTTACTATGTTAGAATTCACTTTTTTTCACAGTCATGTTTAACATTTTTTTAATTAGTAATTTTTTTCTTTATTAATTTTTTTCATGATTTCCTGTAAAAAAAATAGTGTTCTTTCAGTGAGTGAAAATTTTTTTGAGAAATATATAATATTTTCTGATATATCGTCAAAAGTTCCTAAAATTCAGTTAACATAGTTAAGGCTATTTTTGAAAACCCTATAACTCGAAATTTTAATCAAAACTCTAAAAAACCTTTTTGGGAAGCTAATTTCATGACGGGGAGTCGATTCAGAAAAAAAAATTGATAGGCGTAATGGGAAAATTCCGAGATAACAGTTAATTAACTCGGTTAATAAGTTTTTTGATCTGAATAAACTTGTCCCCTTGAGCAATTAACATCAAAACTAGTTTTCTGAAGATCTGATAATAAATACAAGAGTTAGAGGTGTCCCTTTTTTTGTTGACGACTGTACAATAAGATACATTCTTTTAATATCATAATTTTCATAATTTGTGAGGTGATTACAGTGCTTCACATAAAGGTTTTAACTTTTAAATGACAGACATATCGACAAATTTATCTAAATAAAATAAATATATAATTATAATAAAGAAAATGAAGTTACTGTTTTATTTATTCCCAACAAATTACTATTTTGTCTATGACGTATACTAGAGTGCAATATTTCCATAGAGCGGTTTCCAAACTTTTTCCTCTCAAGCAACCTATGATATATATATATATATATATATATATATATATATATATATATATTTGTATTCCCCCTATTCTCAATCCAACCCCTCATGCAAACATATTTTTATTAAGACCGTTAAGGGCTTAGGTTAGCTTAAAAATCTAATTAAAATAATAAAATTTGTAGAACTTTTTATGATTTTACATTTAATTATTTAATTCTATTTTTATAATAGTATTGTTCAACGCCAAAACAAGTATTAAAAATAATTTCGCAATAACGTGTAGGATTTATCTGCCAATTACTCATCGTGGTAGTCAGCTATTCAAGAGGAAGACAATTTCTAAAAGGCCCTTGAACTTTTCTAATGGAGTTTTGAAAAATTAGGTTCTAATGAACGTGGGAATAATTTCATGTCATTAAAATTATTGTGACATTTTTTCTTAATATTACGCATATAACGAGAATGCTCTTTACAAAAGTTCAGTGTTCGTGAAAGGTATTAAATATTTTATTGCTTTAATACTGAGTTCCTTATATTCTGCTTTCATTGCCGTCCAGAAGTTAGTGAAATTTCTTTTTTTCAATTCCGATTTTAAAGAAGAATTCAGTGAACAGTTCTTTTTAAGAAACTTTTAACTTATCGGCTTCTTGATAAAACACTTCATTGAATGGATTCGAAACTTGTTTTATATTTCTGCATCAATTGCTGCTTGAATGAAATCGTTAATCCTTTTAAATGTGGAATCATTCTAGTTTTAACTTCCTTTGATTATCTAATTTCGTTTATAGATTTAAAGAAAACATGTGAAGTATCTTAAAACCTTCATACTGATATTTTTTGACACAAGTTTTCCAAAAATTCTGCTTCTTAATCATGGACTCAATTTTGCCAGTGTCCTTAAAGATGGTTATGGAATTGTTCTGTAATCTATAATCAAGTTTATTTACTTTTGAAAAAATGTCAGATAAGTATTCAAGCTGCAAGTATTTGCTTTCCAAACGCTCAATGTAAAAAGGTGGTCTTCAAAAAACATTAGGGCTTCTTTTCTCAGTTTAAAAATCTTGTGAGAATATTTTATTTTGTAAACCATCTCACATCTTTGTGCAAAAGTAATGCAGTATATGGGCCGCCAATGACTTCACACAAAGATTTGAATAAAAGGGTGTTAGTTGAATTAGCTTTAATGAAATTCACACCATTTACAGATTGACTGAGTACTTCTTCCAATGAATCTGGAGAGTGTTTCGTGGCTAACATTTTTCTGTGGGCACTTAAATGGCTCCAAAATACATAAAAAGCGAGAACCTTGATAGACCGTATAGAACTTTATAGCAGCAAGACATAGATTTTCCACCATCCGTGAAAACACCACAACATTTGGCGTAATCTACTTTCGTTTCAGGAAATAACCTGCATGGCAATAAATATATCCTCGATAGTGCATTAATTAGCGAGAGGATAACACCATAAAACATTTTCTTCAAGACATAAAGATAGAGAGTTTTAAAAGAGATAGAAAGGAATTGATCCAAAAGACATCTTCTCTATAAAATTTTCCTTGGGTGCTTGATCGATGCAACTAATGCTGCTACCAGGTACAGAAACTTTGGGTACATATAGCTTTATTAAATCAAGATGCTTCCAATAAATTCTATTAGTTCAAATTTTAAGAAAACATTACCTTCGGATCACCGATCATAGCGATGGCGACACATAGCATTCTTTTCTCTCCGTGGCTTAACATTTTGCTCATAGTGTCCCTTTTATTGAATAAATCAAAAGTCTCCAATAATGTCGTCACCTGAAACGACAAAAGCACACTGTTATCGCAAAAAGTATTTGAGAGGAATATTAGAAATATTGCTTTTTAAATTTGTCATTTCACGTAATACATGAATAATTTTAACTCTAAATGGTTTATTATTATTTCTTTTACCTATGCAAGAGATGGGATATAAAAATAAGAATGATTATTGAGAGATTTTTATTTTTTTCACTTATTACTTTTTTACAGGACTTCTTAAAAAGTGAATATGATTCGAAACGAGGTCGTGTAGAAAAAAGGGCATTACCAAAAGTTCCACAGCACCTTCTTCTGTCAAATTGTTCAGTAATTTTAAGCAGAAACAGAGAACATATTGGCTAGACATAAAATTAAAATGCTGAAAAGCAATCTAAAATTAGCCTTATTTTAAAATTCTGAAAAGCCATCTAAATTTAACCTAATTTTTATCACTAATTATACCGAATCTCCTTTTTATCTTCATTTTAAGATTTATTATTCTATTTTAGTGTCATTGCAACATTTTTCGGCGAAAATAGAATTGCAATTCTTTTACTATAAAAGTAAGCTGGAAATATTTAAGACTTTCATTACACAACAACAAACTATAAAAAAATATTATTATGATATATTAAAGGGATTTAAATAAAAACTAAAATATTTTTCTTTAATACCTACACCTTAAAATGCAAAAATTAGTTTCCAAGAATAGGTGAAAAATATTATGAGAATTTAAAAACCCGTTTATCTTGAGATTCCTGAAGTTTTAAAGAAAATCAGCAATAGATGGCAGCAAAAATTAAATTAAAAAATGAAAAATTCTAAATATGACTTTTTTTCTGAAATTTCATTGGCTTCTAATGAGTTTCTCATTACATTTCAAAATTAAAAAATTTCGATTATAGAGATAGTTTTATTATCTTTATCTCTAATAATGCGCCCATATCATAATTGCAAAACATCAATTTTACGTGAAAAATAGCAAATCCAAAGTAAATGCATGTAAAAATAATTACACATGGTTTAAAAATGGAGTTTTGAAAAAATGAAATAACCTGTTAAGTTTTTTTAATTATTTATTTAATACATAATACAGAATATTAAAGAATCAATAGCTATCTTACCATTATCTATTTTATAATATTTTAAAATGTTCGAAATTTCATATTAAATTGGAAAAACATTAAATACATAACATAATTCTTGTCAAGAGAGCTTTGTTAAATATTTATAGTTCTGAAAAATATTATATTTTTAATTAAAGTAGATTCTATTTTGAAAGATTTAAAAGTGTTTTCACGCAAATTATCTGGAATTATTCGGGAAGGCGCGAATTACACTCCTGCTCCAAAAATGAGCAACAAAGGCAAAGCTCTCAATAAAACAAAAACTATTTAAAGGATATGCGTGAAAGTTGTACACGAGGTAGGTTTGGCATTACTAGACCACATACTAAACAATGAAGCAAAGACAAACAAAAACACATATATTACGGCTGTCGCAGCTCGACAGCCCAAATTGGTAGGCAGAATGTGCAATGGGAACCACACGCTAATAACGGGTATGATACTCTCCAGCCGAAATGCACGCTTGACAACGGCGAGGAATGCAGGCAATAGTATCGTTGATAGCTTGTTGTGGCAGTAATGCCCATTCCTGTAGTAAGGCTTGTTGGAGCTTGTGGAGGGTGCCTGGAGGTGCACTGCGACCTGCAATCCGTCTTTCCAACATGTCCCACACATGCTCGATTTGATTCAGGTGATCTAGCAGGACACGCCATCTGTGGAATGGTCTCACTCTGCAGATAACACTGCACTAATCGTGCTCTATGAGAGCGGGCGTTATCGTCCATAGATATCGCGTCGGTATCCTTTGCAATGATAAAAGGCTGCACAAGAGGGTGTAGGATTTCGTCGCGATATCGGAGAGCTGTGACGGAATCCCCTGCAAACACGTAGAGGTCGGTTCGGCCGTTCGTTGCTATCCCCTGCCCAGACAAGTAACCCGCCACCTCTATAATGATCTCTTTCGCCGATGTTTGGCCCCAGATAGCGTGTCTCTGGCACTCGCCATATGATTGCCCTTCGGGAATCGTTCTGCATGTTAAATCGAAACTCATCCGTAAAGAGGACGTAGCCCCACTGCTCTGGTGTCCAACTGCGATGTTCACTGGCCCAATGCAACCGCGCTCTTACCTGCGCTGGGGACAAAGGCACACAAACAACAGGTCGTCGTGCGAACAGTCCTACTTCACGGAGTCTCCGAGATACAGTTTGGCGGGATATGGGCCTTCCTGCAGCAGCAGAGACGCCAGCCGTCGCGATCTTAGTGTCCTCCGGCGTCTGGCGCATTGCAACAGGTAGCGATAGTCTGCCGTTCTGGTGATTCTCCTGCTTCCAGACTCTCGTCTTCTACTGGCGTTTTGATCCTTTGGTAATGGTTTCACAGTCTATGGATGACACTACGATGCACTTTCAGCTCTCTGGCAACAGCAGATTGTCTTGCACCAGCTTGCAACATACCGACAGCCCTCCAACGCATCTCATCATGCAAATGTTTTCTTCTACTCATACGTTCCGCTTTGGCTCTCTCCGATTCCGAGGAACTATCGTGCTTGCGAACTGAAGCATAGGTCCGGCAAGCCCCTTTTAAAGGCGTTGCGGTGTGACCTCGGAATTGCGTTTTATGCTAATTTTGGTTGCCTATTTGCATTCGGCGATGCAACCTCTACCTCATATGTAAATTGTGTGTTTTAATTCAACGTTTTGCATGTGTACCGCGTATTTTCGTGCTGGTTGCTTATTTTTTGAGCAGGAATGTATGTGGAATTAACGGCTAATAATAAGGCTAAACAAAAATAGTTAGGCGATGCTAGAAAATTGCAAAGACTAATGAGAGGAAGAAAAGCTTTCAATAGAGGTTTTAGTACTCGCAATGACTCTGTTAAAATTAATCAATCTGCATTTGTATCCAAAAATTAACACTACATTACAAAGTGAAAACTTTTTTCGCTTTTATTCAAACTTTGCACAGATTCTGAGAAAGCATTAAGTGTTATTTATAAATAATTCTGCTCTCTCCATTACGAACTTAATAATTGCGAACTTACTATAATTATTTTAATAATGTGCTAGGCTTATGTCCAGTTTTGAAACAACACGAAGGCTATTTCCGAACGGACTTCGTAAATTTCAATCATTCTCACGGATGGACCATTCTCCAAATTTCTACACGGTTTCTAGATGAGAGCGTTTGACCCACGAATGCAGATTTAATGTGAGCAAAGTCTACATATATAGTTGTGGATTTGCTTTTCGAACTAGTGACATTTTGACAACGCGCCAAAAATCATGCTACCGCTGCCGTAATTTTGTTAGATCTCGAATTTCAGCTCTTGTTTCTAAGCGAAGAAAAGCAAAGACATGCTTGTGAAATCAATTTTAAAGTAGCTAATGTAATACTATTAACAGATAAAATATTGCAAACAAATTCTTAGTTTGTCAGGCTATGTTTCATAAATTTGGCCGTTTGTAAATGTTGTTTTGTTACTTATTGGGCCAATTGTTGCATAAATAAATTGTTTTTTTGACAAATAGATACATAATATGAAAATTAATTTTCCATTTATTTTTTCTGCATTACTCACACTAATATACAATACTGTGGAGCGAAAAAAATCGAAATTTGTCCTATCAAATAGCACTAGGTGGCAAAAATTGTCTATTGACTAACATATAACTGCTGAATTTTTTTCAGAATTTTTGCATTTCATATTCATTCCCCGCAAGAGCCTCAGAATTTTACTTTTTGTCCAATTTATCAGATATTTTATACATATAGTTTTGGCAGCAGTTATTTTTAATTACTTTGGTTTTGATAAGTCCTTTTAAGTGTGAAATTCCCTATGAGATGTCAGCCATAAAATTGGAAAACTTTGGCGGGAACTGTAGCACGTAACAATTCGACTTTTCAGTTTTGGTGTGCTTTGTCAGTAGCTGATTTTCGCTGTTCTCATTCCATTAGAGTTTTTGTTTTCTGTGTATTAGAAATTGAAATTAAGGCTCAGACTAGAAACCAGGATAAGTTTCTCATTATTGCCCTACCACCACGTGGTGATATATTGTGGTACTATAATTGGATTAGGATACAAAAAGAGAGATTAGGTATTTAAAAACCACAAATGATAGAAATTTATGAAGAGATCGTTATTTAGATAGAAGAAATTTGGTACAAAGCTTCAATTACGATTCTTCAACATATAAGAATAAATACTTTGATAAAAAGAGAACATGAAAAGCTATTAAAGTTAATTAAATCTTCCTCCTGCCGAAAATCTTCTCCATTTTACCAAAATAACATTCAAGCCTTCCGAGAAGAAACAAAAAACCTTCTTGACGTCGCTGCATGCAAATACATGGACTTTAAATTGTGCCGGAGTGATAAATCACGGAATGTGCAACTAAAAGAACAACCATTTGTAACCCACTGGAGATCTGATCGGGCAATGATTACTGGTATTATTGATCTACAAACCACTCAATAGCTTCAAAAAACTACTGTAAAGAAGGGAAAAAAACCCCAAGATTTAGAAAACGCTCGCTTCGTTTAATTTCAGTTGGATGGGCTGAAACAATCTGAAATCTTAGGAGAGGAGAATGTTAAAGTTTGTAGCAACAATGATGTTGCCGTTGATAAAAATACTCCAACTACCGTTGATAAAAATACTCCAACATGTTCCACTCCCCAAACAAGGCTCGAAACATTTGCAATAACATGCATCAGATATGCAGTTTCGGATAGATCATCTGCCGCTCTTGCATCAGCATTACTTCATGATCTCAACCGATGCTCACCGAGCCCTGCTAATAAAATCCCTGGAAATTGCTGCTAGTCAGGTGGCTCACAAATGCCAATCGATTGATCCGACTTTATATAAGCACAATAGAGCCATCTAAAAAATTAAGGAGATTGCTAAGTTCATAATAAAAGTTTATTCCCCCATGTAGTTTTATATTAAATGTTATCCAAGCATCATCGAAGCTCCCGTTCACCTACACTTAACTATAGGTTTTTCATGGTACCTAAGCAAATATTATAAGAAACTGTGGATGCAACCATTCAGAAAAATGGTTTCTTCGTACAACCAGAAAACATGCTTATTGCTATGCTTACTGATAAAAGATCACATAGTAGGAAGCTAGGTATGGTGTAGAATTCATTCTGCACAGGCAAGAAAATCACAACAATCATCTGTCCATAAGTTTGAAATACCAAAAATTAATTTCAGTGCTTGAAGATTATGTTGACCTTATGAACTGACAACAATAACAAGTAACAGAACCACCCTTAACACATCATCTATCCGACGAAGACTTGCGTTCTCGCATAGAAGAAAGCTCGCCTCTTCTTGCACTTATTTGGGACTTTCCTTCTAACACAGAGGCAGTGGAAGGGTGTGTGAAAGCAGTCACTGCGGTTTCTAGTTAATTATGTGGAAGTTCTCTCCGAGATGGCTACGTCAGAGCAAGAATTAAAGAGAGGGCAAGCATGCCGGCTTTCGAGACTAAGTCGGATTATAAACCTGGTATAATTGATAAGTAGATACAAGTAATGCCCCAAGGTAGGGTGGCTGGGATGGGCGGGTGGAAATCGATATGCAACCACCTCCACGTGGTGAGTTCTTGCTGGTTTCTAGAAACAAGCAAAGAGTTGCATATACATATAATTGTTACACAAAAGCTTAATTAGTATTCTATGGCATAATTAATAGTTTATAATTAAAGGGAATTGTTTATTTTCGGTATGTAGGTCAGTGAGTAAACAATGCATTTAGAAATAATTGCGGCCAAAATTTGATAAAATCTACGATTTTTTTGAAAAGTAAAATTTTGATGCTCTTGCGGGGAATAAACATGAAATACAAAAATTTCTGAAAAGAAATCGGCAGTGATATGTTAGTCAATAGACAACTTTTGCCAGTGATATTTGATAGGACAACTTTCGATTTTGTCTCTCCAATCTAGTATGCAACCATGGTTGGTTGAAACCTCTGCATGTTATAAGCAAAATACATGCAGAAAAATGTGGGATATTGTATGAAAATATTTTATCTTCCCGAATATACATGCTATTTTTACGAAAACTCATTTACGAAATATGCATTGCAAACAAAACTAGTGGTGAAAGTTGCAATTCATTATCAGGTTTCTGTGAAAAGGGGTCAGCCGAAATGATTTGCATCTTCATCAATTTCTGGTCGGACACCTGAATGCTCTCGTGTCTGAATCTCCACTGTAAAATATGAATTCATGACATGGTCAAAGTTCAAGTGGGGTTCCTCCAGCCTTTCTGGAGAAATTCGAAAAAATGCGTAAATCTCAAAGAGTTCGGATATTTTTGATCATATAGGATATGTTAAAGGTCAGTGTGGTAAATCAGTTACTATGCATATTTCATGGGATCTTTTAAGTGTTTATTGTGCATAAAAACCAGACTTTATAAGCATTTATTATGAATAATAACCGATTAACCGCATGGACTGTAACACACTCATATGTAGTATATATAAAGAGAGATAATGGCAACTAAAGTTACTTACAGCTTCCCTCCTTAATTTTAGAACGACTGCAGCTATGTTCTTGATTTTAAAATGGGATTTCTGCTGTCTAGTCGAAATTATATTCTTATTTTCGATTTTAATTTGATGAACGTGAGTACATCATTTGGTATAAAAACGATACTTCTGTCATTAACATCGCCGTTGTAGTGAAGCATCGAAATTTCCATATGATGTAAGAAGGAAGTTTCTCCGCAGAAGGGCCCTTTTATTGTCAACCTCGCAGTTCTCTGCCTTTTGAAGTTTAGAAATTCAGTTATTAATGTGGTATCTAGGTATAATAAATTGTCTATCCGCTCTGCCATGACAGTACTTTCAGCGCCACATGGCGGTAAACTCCGAAGTTAGTGTTCCTATATTGAAAAAGGTGTAAGATAGTTGAAAAAAATCATTTACCAAGATGCAGAGCATCATCGAGCTAGTATAAAAAGACAACTTTTGAACAATAATATCAAGAGCAGAACACATGAAACGCTCAAGTATTTGTTCCTAATTTCTCAAATTGTGACGTCACAAATGATGGATTAAAGGAGAAAATGTAATCTTTCGACCAAAAATGACCGCAATATACTTTTTCCTTTTGAGTTTAGTTTAGTTATATTAACGTCCGTTCCGAAGAAATACGACGGCTATTTTTGACAAACGTCGTATTTTTGAATCGGGGTTAGATGATGAGAACAACATCTGAGCTGTCAGCCCCCTCTCCATACTTTCACATCAAACCTGCGTCTTTCCTGTGGAGATAACTCAAACGGCAGGTGTATGCAATATTTCAGACAACATTTCACGACCTTCTATGACATATTACTGTTCTTTGTTCCGGCTTTCCAACTGATATACTAAAAAGTGGACAGCGTGAAATTCAAGAAGGCCCAAATCTGCATTGTAGAGGACGGAGAGCAATTTAAACATCAGAAATAAAGGTATCTAGTAATAACTAGCTGTTTTTTCCCTTTAACTCGTAGCAGCTGTTGGATATTCGCGTTAGAGTGTGAGATTTATGCCTTCTCTTTTTAGTATTAATGCACACAAGGTGTCTTTTTGTAGTAAATTGATAATGCTTTCCATCTTTTCACTGATTCTTTTACCCTACATTGTACCGTTTTCGAGACAGTAACCCTAACTCCGAAGTTTTCCGAAGGTCCGAAAGGTGTCGCTGTAAGCAGTCTCATGGCATAGCACATAGCTACTTTACTATACTAGATACCATTTCTATGAATATCGCTGAAGTTATTCAGAAATTTAAGGGAAAATGTATTTTTAGTTTGTACACTGTATAATTATCGGGATGAATCACTTACTATTACTTTCTATTCTGTTTACTATCCTTGAAATCGAGGCAAAACTTAAACTTTTGAAGATCGATTTCAAAATACAGTGCCACGCATCCGTAAACCGATAATATTCATTTGGAAAATATATAATACTTCAAAGAATAATTTAGAAAGCTTGTAACGGGAGATAGAAAGCATATATTTTATATTTCCCGACTTAACTTCTGTCCCAAAATTAAACGATTTACACATACAGAACGAAAGAATATGGTAGAACCCCTGGAATCCGAACTCATTGGGGATGAGTTTCTAACTAATCTCTATATCATAGTAGAATAATAGTTCTGTTAACTTACCATTAAATGCAGCTTCATATGCGGAATCCCTTTAAGACTACCAAAATAGTGCAGGTGTTCGTAAGTGGTAAGATCATCACTTAAATTGTTCTCTTGGGGGCAAACTCCAAGATTCAGTGAAGTTGCGGTCGTGATCCGGCCTTCATCAGGTGTCAGAGCTCCACTGATGATTTTCATGAGGGTGCTTTTGCCAGCTCCATTGTGTCCCAACAAGCATGTCACTTCGCCCTTAAATATTGTGAATGTCATTTCTGAAAATGATGAGTTACAAAATAAGAATAGTGAGTTATGAAAAATTTATAACTACGCACGATTTCTCGTGTTTTTTTCTTGTATTATTAAATCACCTCTGAGACATTCTCTCATAAATTATTAAAGGTTCTGCAAGAATTCAGAATTCATACCAGATACATATCACCAGCACACATCATAAATAAATCGACTATTAACAAGCCACAATTTTTTTAAATTTCAAAGCGAAAGAAAAAACTGAATTTTTCGCAACCAATATCGAATGTTTCTGATATTTTTTTCATATCTGGTATCATTAAGATGAGATTCCTTTAATATAATGAGAAAAGACATCGTTTTAAATTATTTCAAAAAATTACTAATAACATAACGGTCCAGTTCAAAGAGTATAGATTAGTTGCTAATAAACCTATTTTACTGCAGAATGATTTGCATAAAATTAAAATTATATCTTTTATATATTTCGAAATTAAAGTTAAAATTTCTTATATCAGGCATCTTTGGTTGATGATTTGTTTAATGATTATTTGTATCGTGCACTGTAGAGATATATTGTGCCAACCTAATAGTAATATCAGAAACTTTTTTTAATGTAAAGCAGCTAGAATCAGGGCCGGCCGGAGGGCGGTGCGAACGGTGGGACCGCACTAGGGCCCGCGTTTTCTAAAGGCCCTTCGTAGCTGACTGATTTTGCAAATTAAAAATGCTTTCTAATTTTTTATTTTAATTCGAATATACTTAAATTTGAATGTAATCACGCGATATTTGTACATTTCACCTCGACCAATCAAATGCAAGATGGGGGCTTTGAATCTCACTACTTAGTCAAAACAGAGTAAGAAAATTAAAAACAATGTGTTTCATTATGTTTGCGATGTAACGGATGATAGTACATCGAACGTTTGGTGGGGAAAAATATTCATATTTAAAGGGAAGACAAATCTTTAATATAATATATTACTGAGAATTACTAAATAATATATGTCATTGTTGTTTGTTTTAATCATACTACTAAAAAAAAATCTTAATTTTTTTAATATTATTTTTGGACAATTTCAGAATATGACTAGAGACAGAGATGATGGAAGAAAATAGATGTGTGGATCGATAAATTTAACAAAAAATAGAAAAAGAAAGAAAATTGCTGAAAATAGGAGGAACTCCTTTGCAAAATTTTTTAAAACCGAAAATGCCCAACAAACTGACGAAACATCATATAATTAACACTTATTGAAAATCAAATTACGCGCGAAAACAATCCTATTCATCATAAAGACAGCTTTCGTCTTGATGAAGAGGAAAGTCATTATAAGAAACTGAAAAAAGGAAACATAGTTATGTTTCCTTATGAGGGTAATCTATAGACAATGGATTTTTTGTCGGCATCGAATAACGAACAAGCTGAATTAGTCAAAGGATCTCAGCTTTAACAGGGTCAACAAAGAGTTGAAAAAAGAAATGTCGATATCAATGATCCTAGTAATTGGTCTGAAATTATAACTGATAAATTTAGAACGGCTTTCATGCAAAATTGTGTTGCATAATGTACTGTTTTCCGAATGATAAAAATGACAGAAGTGTTTCTGAAATTATTTAAGAAAATTAAAAAACGAGGAACGTCAAGAACGGAAAGGGGATGGCTACTCTTCTGAAAATAAATATATGCCACACTGTGACACTCTTAAAATACCACTTATTTGTGTTTAACTGGAGTTAATGATTGAGTTTCATTCATGGTCGCGATTACAAATTCATGAAAGATAATTTACAAGCTATATATATATTGTTACAATTTTTTAAAAAAATATTTTAAACTGGGTAACACTATGACAGAGAACATGAAAAATTAACTAAAACCGAAACACACTATTTAAGTGTGTTGATGAACGAATACTGGCTTTAATTTTATATTTATCAGAGCATAATTTGGCATTCAAGGGAAGTAGCAATGCTTTACATAAACCACACAACGGCAATTTCTTAGATTTCATAAAAACACTTGCAAGATTTCACCCAATCATGAAACTATATTTGGATCGTTATGTGAAATCAGCATCGTGTTCCTATCTATCTCATAGAATACAAGACAAACTGATTTCTGCTTTGGATAAAAAAGTTAGAAAGTCAATAATATATTTAAATATAAAGCTAAATATTTCACAATTTTATTAGATTGCACTCCAGACCATCAAGAATCTGTTATTTCGAGATATGTTAATGTAGTTGACTCTGAAAGTGATATGAGTATATAAGAAAGATTTATTTGTTTTTAAACGGTAAAAGGCTCGACAGGAAAAGGGTTATTAGTCAAAATTGAAAGCCTATCAGAAAAAGAGGAATTATATTTGGAGAACTGTATAGACAATGGTACTATAAATAGGATTACCATACCTCCGGATTTCAAACTCACGTCTGGACTAATGTCCGGATCAAAATTTCTGGATTTATGCCAGTGAATGCGCCGAGAGAAAAATTTGGTTATAATAGAGAGCATTTTCACAAAAGCCAACCCTATACCGCCAATAAAAGAAAATTCATTGTTTACATCCATTGTTAATGAAAAAGTGGACCTGCACCAGTTCAAACTGAAAATTAAAAGTTTTGGCTGTTTTGTTTTAATTCTGTTTTTCATTACTGTAATTTTTAGTTTCCAGACATTAATAAAAATTGCAGACATTAATAAAATATTCTTTGCATTCTGACGTCTTATTTTTTTCACATCCACAAACTCTGTGCTTGTGTTATGAAAGGGGGTCGTTGGCAGCAGCTTTTAGAATTTTATACTATACTTTGCCTCTCCTCGACGTATCTGGATTTCAATTAAACAAATTTTGTTTTTTTCTATCTATAACGGGTCTAGTATGAGAGGTTTTACATAAAGGTTTTCAAAAGCCCTTATCTTGCAAAGAATTCCAAACCACACTATATACTCTGCAGGAGTCTCAATTTGAATTTTGTTCTTCAAGACATTTCAAAACCTTTTAATCTATATATTAATTTTTTGTGACTTATGAAAGCACTTATAATATTTTTGCAAATTCTGTAATGTGCTGAGATATATTTAAAAAAAACACTTTTTTCACTTCATATATCTTACTCCAAAAACACTGTCAGGAATGACGTGGGAATGTCGCTTCAAAAGTGTGAAATCTGTGAAATCACATTCAATACAATTTTCGATTTCACATTCAAAACTTCGAATTTTGTTTATGAATATATTATTGACACCGAAAAGAAATCATAAATCCAATAAGTCGAAAATAAACTTCATTTGAATTTTTATTATTTGGTATGACAAACTAAATGAAATAAATATTGCGAACCAGATATTTCAAAATTTTAATATAGATATCCGTACACAAATTCACATTTAAAAGTCTTTTTAAAATTTGTTGAAAAGTATCGTGCATGGAGATTCATATCTTCTTTTAATAACTGCAAAGAAATAGTGGAAAAGTTAGTTAAAAGTAACTCTTAAATTAATAATAAAAGAAATTAGAGGGAAAAAATTAACAGTTTTTATTTTAAGGAATTAATTAGCTATTCCATCTGTCAAAGAATATTTCCAAATTCAATAATTTCTAGTCATAATCTATAGTGACATTTTTTCTTTTCAGAAGAGATTGGAAATTTATCACGAATATGGGACATCATAGGAACTTTTTGTAATTCACTAACTGTCTGAAAACGTGGAGACTTAAATTCGACTTTTCGAGACAAAATGAATTGCATTGTTTCATTTAATGAAATTAAAATTTGTCGTTAAGTTTTGCATAACAGGGTCACAATAATATTTATTTGTAAATCAATTTATCTGAACTGTAATGTGTTGCATGTTTAGGTTTTAATTTGTGGTTTCCTGTATATATATATATATTTCTAAGCTTTCATTTTTCACTTTATTTTCCTTATGATTGTACTTTAATTTATGTTATTTGGTAATTAATCAAGATTTTGTATTTAGGAAAGTTTGAAAGTGCGTATGTGCGTATAGGAATTTCAAATTGTGAGAAATTGTGTTGATTATTTTAACATTTTCTCCTATGAAGCAGTGTACTTTGTGAAGAAATTTTGTACTCGAATTTGCTGGCGTTCTTCGGAACTGTCTGTGACTCGATATTTGTATGTCCGTAAGGACAGGTCAAATTGCTAGTTATCTGAACTGCATTGAAATTGTGTGACTGTTCTGAAAAATATATTGACCTTATCAATGACCGTCGTATCTGCAGAAAAATCTTTCTCATGATTCAAAATAATAACTTTTTTATTATTTTCATTTTCATAAATTAACATTTTAATCGCTTTCAAAATCGTTCATAAATCACATAATTTAATTATTTATCATTTTCATGTATTCCTTAAGTCCTCAATATGCCAATTTGTGAGCTGCAATAAATAACAAAATGCAATAAATTATTTTGTTCTACGAAATCAGTTTCAAGGCCCCGCAAATCAACTTTGCACCAGGCCCCTCTTTTGTTCGGGCCGGCCCTGGCTAGAATATTAAAATGTTGCTTTAAAATATACAATTTTTCATAAAATCCAATACAGTAGAAAATTTTAAGATTCTGTACATGAAAGACTTCCAGTAGAAGTTTGGTCAGGAAGATCGAATCTGATTTAAAATGTTTTAAGTGTCTTTCTTTAAAGTCTGAGCCCTCAATCAGGATATACTTTACGGATGCAGTGTATCCACATTTTTGGAAAAGAGGGACATGCTGTCTAATAATACGTGGTTGTGCGTATAACTTTCGTGACATATAAGTATACTTTTCACATTTGTATTATGCCTTCTTTCTGATAGGGTAGAGAATCAGTACATATAAAAGAACTTATTTTCTGTACAGGTATGTATGCGAATTCGTTTTTTTTCTTCTTGTTTTTCAGGCACGCCCAGACCGTATGACTTACCGGGACCAAATTTGGCACATTGATGGATTAGCACAAGAGGGAGATACCGGCGTAACTTTTTAAAAATATTTGAATTAGGTTTTTATTTATTTAGTGTTAAGTGTTATTAATTATATTATTAAATGTTATATTTTCTCAAATATTCTGCATATATTCTAATGGGAGAACCATAACTTTATAATAATAACACTTCAAATTATTGAAACTTAGCATTTTAACTTAAAATAACTTCATATTCATTGTAAAGTTTAAAGTTTCCTTGTTCTAATAAGAGCAATCTGAAACTTCTGTATTTTTCCCTGATATTTCATCAATATTGTAAAGTTTTAGGAAACACCTTTTTTCTGCGATCGATTTTCTGCGTGAGGAGAAAAATATTATGCTATCGTATTTTAATTTACAAACATCAGAAAAGAATCTTTTTCTTGCATTTTTCTCTCTTTTCTTTTTGTCCTTTTATGTTTTATTTTGCAACGTATATTTTCATTGATATTTTGTTCGTTCTAAAGATTCTTTATGTGTATATTTATAATCAGCAATTCCGGGAAAATTCTGTACAGTATAATTATTCATTTTAAAGTTATATTAGTTATTATACAATATATTGTTTAAAAGTTTTAATAAATCTTCTTTTTCAACTTCTTGCGTTTTCATTCAAACCATGCGGTTATAAAGTAATAAAGCGGCTATATTTGAAAGTCTGAGTTCAGCAAGAAAGGATTCAAAAAGTTAGTGACAACGTTTGTAAGGAAAAAGAGCGCAGTCGGGCATAAGACAGATTATGAAACCCTAGCAACGCCGGTTTGTCAGCTAATGTTCTTATAAATGGCTTAATCATTTGCAGTTTTTGTTTGTTTGAGATCCCAATGATTTTATATGCACTTAATGGAGGAGGAATTTAAAACATGCATTGAATTCAAAGGCAGATGGCGGAGTGTCAATAAAAATTTAAGTTGTTTTGGTTGCTCTCTCAGCCTAGTTTTCGCAATATATACGTGCATATGAAGGCCCGCATGAGATAAGAATGCAAAAGTCTTTGAAAGTCGGTCCATGGTATAAATTTAAAACGCTGATAATTAAAGGATGACTTCAAAATGTGGATAGTTTCACGATTTTGCCTGAAAACCTTACGGAGGGATAATGCAAATATTCTATGCGCCGTTTCAATTTTAGTACACGTACTACCGAATCAAATAGAATAGGAGATATTGAGTGTTAGAAAAATATGCAATAAATATAATAAACATTTTTTTATGATATGTCATTTTTTTCATTCTAACTTGCTTGCTAACTTTCTCGCTAACGCATTTGCTGCTTGGACCATATTCGTTACATTTCGAAATAACCGACTTACATTCAAGCAATCTGCAAAAGTAACCACAAATATGGGCGCAGTGCCACCTATTGCGAATATTTTAACTTTCCTTTCTTTTTTCTCCGGTTTTCATAGAACGCATGAGTTGTACTAAATTCTAGTGAAATTTTGATTCGTTTTGAGCCATAGATCCGGCCATAGATAGATTCTGAATAGAACTTTAATTATAACAAGCTTGTCCATAGAAATGGGAGCATCTCGCCGCGCTTGGCACAACTTGTAGTAGGAAACGGAAGCGTGTCGAGACGCTTTTTGCCTCCGAGAAACGCAACAAAGAGCACCCGGAAACGCTCGCCGTGACGAATGTATTAATTAGCAATCCAGCGAGTATATTATTGCTTCTTCTAAAGTAATTCTATGTATATTATGTTAATGCTCAAAGAAGGAGAAATAATTCAAGATTAATAACTTACCATCTAAAACAATGTGTGGTTTGCAAAGCCAAGAATGTGCTTTTCTGATCTTTTCAACTCTGAAAGAAATATGCACACAATGAAAAACATTTGATATTCATATGCATGAACATAAAATTCTTAAAATTTCCGTGTTCATCTGAATACAATGTTTTACAATTGATTCGTACCAATACATTAAATAATACTTCCACCGGTGTTGGTCAATTTTGTCACATGGCTCAAATGCCATTAAAACAGAGAATAATAGAAAATCAATAAAAACGAAACGCGCAAAGCAAATAAAAATAACCCAACAAAAAATTTGAGAACGTTTTATCTCAACCTTCTCGTGTAAAAAAGGATTTTGTTCACAATATGAGCCAAAAGACAACAAATCATCTTCATTATTCGTCTTAAAATACTGTAGGGTAAATAAACTCTACCGAGTCCCTCCGGTTTGGGTGGGGCAAAGTCTCCAAAATACATGTAACAAATAGGCTGGTTGATATGCTTGACTATTTTTATTAAACTTGGTACACATTAATCCATTAGCCGACACATTAGTTAGTATGTTCTTCATTAGCCAACTTGAAGTACTTTTTATTTATTACCACGCATACCCCAGAGCTACTCGGAGCCAGAACGGCTTCCTGCCGGTTGGATGGTATGCATGAAGTTTTATTGAAAGCCCAACAAAATAATTACAAACTTATAATTTGAATAACCTAATTTGGAAAAAAATCATATTAAAAGAACATAATAACTTGAAGTACTGCAGGAGTAAATACGCCCCAGTCCTCTAGAATAGAATGGGGGGAACTCCCTCAAATACATGTAACAAATAGGCCGATTGATACACTTGTCGATATTGGTGACTTGGGCGGTTTTGATAAAGTTTGGTTCACGTACTTCTACTTAGCAAACTAAACATACTATAGGCGTAAAGAAACGCTAATCCAATCCATCAGGGTAGTGTGGGGCAAAGTCTTTTAAATACCTTTAATAAATGGATCGATTGGCATGAAACCTGATATAGCTGAGGCAATACTTTGATGACAGTGGGTGCATATATTTCTCATAGGCAGACTAAAAGTAGTTTATTGGTAAATAAACGATAATGCATTTCCCCGGAGAAGAGTGGGGTAAAATCGTCAAAATATATGTAAACTGTTAGTTCGATTGACATGTCTTCGATATGGAAATGGCGATTTCAAAGAAATTCTGTGCATATGTTGCTCAGTGGGTGATTAAAATTACTCTATGGGTAATTAAACGCTAACACAATCCCTCAGAGTAATGTGGTGTAAAGTCTTTAAAAAAATCTAACAAATGGTTCGGTTGACATGAAAATTTATACGGCTAGAGAAATGTTGATGACCCACGGTAAATATTTTTTTTCGCTGGCTGATTAAATATACTTTCTTTTCGCCGCAGTATGTCCCGAATTCGGAACCATGAAAGTTCCCTGTCAGTTGATTGGACATACGCGGAAAGATTTATTAAAACTAAATAGAAAATACAGAGTAAATTCGATATCACAATACATATATACAAATTTTTTGATTAAAAGTAGTGCGAGGTCAAATAAACAAACGTTAATCCAATTCCTCAGATTAGGGTGTGGAAAAATATTCAAAATACATGTAAACTCTTGCCCCGATTAACATGCAGTTGGACATGGCAAGGGAGATTTTGATGAATTTTGGTACATGTATTTCTAATTAGCCAACTAAAAATATTTTAGGGCTATATAAACGTGAACCTAATCCCTGAGGTTAGGGTGGGACAAAGACGTTTTAAATACATGCAGATAAAAGGACGATTGACATGAAATTTGATACAGCTGGATGTAATTTGATGAAACGTGATACACACGTTTCTTATAGGCTAAATAAAAGTACTGTAGAGGTAAATAAATACTCACCCACTACCTCAAGCAGGTTGAAGCAAAGAAATGGGCCGATTGACATAAAACTCGATACTGTTGGAACAATTTTAATCGAAACTTTGGTACGCATGTTCCTCATTAACCGATATGAAGTACTATTGGGATATATAAGCCCTAACTAAATCCTTCAGAGTAGGTTGATGCAATATCTCCTAAATTCATGCAAAAAATGAACTGATCGAAATAAAAATTAACTCTCAGATATGAGGATGTCTAAATAAAAATATAGAGGGGTTAAATCTTTTTTCAATCTACCCTTTATGATGATAACTGCTGATAAGTTATGTAAAAGTGTTTATTTAGAAAGGTTGGAGCAATTTTGGCGATACATATTTCATTAGTTTATTCATACTCTTTGATTGTTGAAATTGTATTTTAAAAATGAATCCAACATTATTCAGCAACAACAACAAAAAATTATTGTATTGAGATGGGCTTTACCTGGCACTCTTTTGAATATGGTGGAGGTAAGTCATTAAAAGACATTTAACAAATGTGCCAATTAGCATGAAATTTTCATGGTCAGATTCCTAAAATTATAACATGGCCCCAAAATTGGCTAATATTACAAAAAAATATGTATTATTAGCCAAGTACTATGATATAGAAGAAAGAAATCTTTTGTACTATTAATTAATGAATCATTTCGTAGAAACTGCGAAATATTTTCAGAATAAAGGAACGTTAATAAATATTTATGTTATTTAAAAAATATCGTTTAGTTTCCTTTCTTCCAAAAGATTTTGACCTGAAAAAAGACCGGGCAACGCTGGGTATTCTGCTAGTAGTAAATAAAATGTACTTTTTACTGTTTCAATGAAAAGCAATAGTTTCTCAATAATTTTGCAATATTTATCCACACTTGTTTCCAATAGTAAAATTATTGATTATAGCTTTATTTACAGGTCAAGTTTATGCCAATTAAAATCTATTTGCGCTTGGGTATACGCCTTTAGAATGATGGATTAAAACCAATCAAATGAAGATATACAGATTTGTTGAAATACCGTGGCAAAAATAAATCTTTTTTAAATCGCCAGCAAAAATAATTACTTTTGTTAAATATGTTTTAATTTTCCATTCAAATGTTAATGATTCATCCATTTTAAAGTAAGTTTCTTCTTTATTTATGAATTTAGGAAGCATTTACTAATTATTCGCCTTTGAATTTAAATAAATTGAATTACATTAAAACACCGTTTATACGTTTCGCATTTATTCGTCGTTTTATCACACTCCCAATTCATTCATAATCAGTGTAATGATAAAATACTTTGTTTATACGACCCAAAGCTTCAATTATAGTCATTTTACTACTTTCTAAAACTCGCAAACTTTCTGCCGCAGTAATTATTTCTCCTTTCCTATTATTTTAATATTTTTAATTAAAAATAATTTTAATTAAAATTATTTTTATTAATTAAACGCCTACGTGCATTCGCAAAAATAATATAGAATAAGAAATGAATAATAAGCATTGAAAATATGCAATAAAGGTATGATTTTTCACATTTTTATGATAAATATTTAATTCAAAAATTTTAATTATTGTTTTCAATACTTTATTGTAATGCACCAGCACTATCCAAAAAATTACTACTTTTATTTTTATATCAATTTGCGTGCATAGCATTTAATTTGTAATATAATAAAAGTTGTTTATTATATATAACATATTAATTATATGTTAACATATAATTAACATATAACAATTATATGTTATATAATTTCGATTATAGTAATTTCATTTATGTCTGTCCCTTGAAAAACGTATGAACGGTGCTTTACTTTATACTTTAGTTTAGTTATATTAACTTCCCGTTTTGAAGCAGCTTCACTGTATACTTAAGTTTAGTTATATTAACGTCCCGTTTTGAAGCAGCTTCACTGTATACTTAAGTTTAGTTATATTAACGTC
>BGPR01000058.1:1522077-1552784 GCA_013235015.1 Araneus ventricosus
AAAAAAGGTATTAAGCAATATATAATAAAAAGACTATAATACAATCTAAGATTGTACAACAAAGACTTTCTTCTTATTTTTTAATACAACTTGTTGTCCTTGCATTCGAAACATTGAACTTTTGTTAGAGAGTGACACTTGGAAGTAATATTTTGCACTTACTGATTTTGATCATCGTTTTCTTGCTTTCAATCACAAACCACAGGTTCTTTTTCTGAATGCTGGTTGTTGTTCACTTGTATTTTCAGGTGCTTGTAATGTATAATTTAGACTTAAAGACATGGTTATGTCATAAAGAGATGATCGAATTTTTTGGTCTCGAGTTGTAAGTTTTTACAAAAAACTGAGGGCAAAGTGTTTCAAAAAAATTCTTCGGCTTGGCAGATTATTAGCAGATTTATTACATATTAAACATATTAAATATTTTTGACAATATAAAGGGAAATATTAAATCGCCGTAATGCGTACTGGATATATAATTACTAAAATTAAACGTTAAGACGTGAAAAAATATGCAATTACACGAGCGCGCGCGCGGCGTAAACTTTACGACAGAAGCATAAAAGACCAGAATGAAGCATGAAGAAAGAAGCGTGAAATCACCTTGAAACTCTTACAAACCCAATTAATCCTTAAGAGCATGAAGGAATAGCAATGACCTTCAGACTGTTTTGACTCCGAATCTGAGAACAGGGTATGAAAACTTCCGTTTGTTGTAAAATTTCCGCAGGCGCGCCTGCTGGAATGTTAGAAGAAAAGAATAAAATGGCAAATTTTTAAGAATTAAATGTATCCGCGAATAGGCTATCGGTAGAACAAAGGACAATTAATAAATTATATCAACACTCTGCGGTGACGCGGAAAGAACGACATAATAATGAATTTGAATGGAAACTTCCATAATGTCAAGGGAAGCATGTTGATTACTAAATGAAGATAATTTTAAGTAAAGAGATAAAGTAAACTGTAAGTATGATCAAATATTCGAAACAAATAACCTCGCGTTCCTCGTACACCTCTGCATTCAAAACCTCCAATTAGTTTCAAAAATATATTATTTGTCTTGTTTCTTCATTAACCTCTTTCCTGCGGGCAGTACAATTGTTATACCAGAAATTATTTTTGCCTTTCCTTAAGGGCTGGCACAAATCCCTTTCCTGTTGGTCCACTCATAGGGTCAAGAGATTTCGCCCGGCCGACTGTTGGCGCGAATGAGTCTTGCGAACAATGCTTGAGGCTTTTTTTTCGAAAGAGGCTTTATTCGGATGTGTAGAATGAGTAAGCATGATTTCATTCTTGAATTGTACTAGACAAAAAACGTATTGCCTTTTCTCTAGGCCCCATCATGTACTGTTAGCTTCAAATTTGCTTTTTATAAAATGATTTGATACATTTTTTAATTTAACATTACTTATGGATGTCGACAAAATTTACACTTAATCTCGAAAATATTGTAGAAAAGTATAAATTAATACAGTTTTCGGTTTCTCTTTGTTTTTAAATACTGGTAGAGAAACTCATTTTAAAATAGATTTCTTAATAAATTTCAGTGCACTAAAAAATAACTAAGTAGTCAAATTATTACAGATGAATTTTCATTTATATGAAATACAACAAGCTGGTAGAATAAAATGCAGGAATTCTAGATTTCATTTTAGACCTTCCTCTTGTCTTTTCTCAAATATCTTTCAGTAAATTCTATATAAATACTACAAAAAACATTAAAGAGTAATGTTCAGCAGTGGATTCCGAGACTACTACTTTTGGACTATTTTACACCGGAAAGGCGTGTCAGGCAATGAGTCATATGAACGCATTTCAGGAGTTCTTTGTTAGATCACGCTCAGCAAAGTATAAACATCACCCTTCCATTCTTCACTTTCTCCCTATTTTGATGAAAATAACTCCGCCCTGCGCATGTGCAAAAGCGCGGAGGGTTTCCGAATCCGTTGCTAAACAATATATTTTGTTAAAAAATCATAAATAAAAGTCGCCTATTGTAGAATGATCTTGATGTATAGAAACATTTAAACGGAACAACGACCTTTCTCAAACAAGACAGACTACGTTTCAACATAATATTAACGCAATATAAATTAGCAATTAAACTGACGTATAAGCATGAATTAATGTAATAATATATGAGCGATTCTTAACTTCTGCATATTAAATTCTTCGTAACCTTGACGAATTTTAGTTTGGTTGAACTGCGTTTTTTTAAAGCAAATAATTTGCCTGATAAATATATATATTCTAAACAATTATTGTAAAAAAAACGGATTTGTTTTTTTATTCAGTTATCGATTATATACAAAATTCTAAGTTTATTTTTCAAAAAAACACACATGAAATAAATAAAATAAATTCTCAGCAGAAAAGTAAACTTTCAACATGCTTTTAAAGCATTAGCAATATGGTAGTGAAATATCGCTAATTATTTATACTACAGAAGGTTGAAATTATGCCACATATAAAAATATAATATGAAAACATTTAAATTCGTTTTAAATTCTGCGGGAAAAGAGAAACGTGTATCTTGTGTGCTGCACAAAGTGAGAAGTGAATGTTCTTAAAAATTAAGCGCAAGAATCTTGAATCTAAAATATTATGCACAAATAGATATGTTTTTATCAATCATTAGTGGGTTAGAAGTCTGAAAATCAGATAAATTAGCATTACAATATTCAAAGTTCAAAAGAAATAAACTCATAGTTTCTGTAACCCTTGAGAATTTAAATTTCAGACAGAATGCTCATTTGGTAATAATCTTAATGCAGCTTTTTACTTGTAGAATCTGTAAAAATAGTTATAAAATTGATCAAGATTTGTTCAATGTACCTTCTAAATATGCAACAGAAAAAAAAATCAGTTTCCGATCATTCACTAGATTTATATAAGATCGTAATATTCAATTTGATATTTTTTCCTAAAAATTATCGAACTGCTTTTTAAAGGAAAAAAAACGCCAATAAAATTGCGATGCACAGCTATTTCTAGGGTCCAGAGGTCACAAAACTGCAAAATAGCAAACTTGTTGCTAAGGGGGGGACAAGCAGACAATTAACGCTACGGGAGGTCGAAAGATAAGAAGCTTTTTACACCTGAAGTCGCAAAAAGGAGAAATCATCTTCAAGTTTCTCTGATAATAATGCCCGTATTCAATCTTTTAGGATATTTCTAACATATTTCATATGATTACAATAAAGTTATTTGAATGGCATATTGTGATCTGTTCTCTAATCTGGATGCAGAAAACCGGATAAACCGGAAAACCTGTTTCAAAAGCAAATTACTTTAACCCTTTGCGGACGGAGCCGCGAAGGGCAAGCGTTGCTGTGTACAAGAGGTAAAAAGACTTGGGCGGCTATTTGCCGACACTCGTCCGCAAAGGGTTAATATGTACATCTAAACATATTAAAATCAGGTTAAAAAGTAAACGCGGGAGAATTTTATTTTTTTTTTCAAAAATGAGATTTAAATTCAATGTTTAGGAAAGAGCTTTGCAGTTTTAATTTAGAAAAAAGACGATTTGTTAAAAGAACAACTTAATTCATTGAACGAAATTCAAACAAATAAGTTTTTCAATGTTTCTTTGACTGTTCTCTAAATCAATTCCTCACATAAATAAGTGAGACAAATACAACATGTGATATTGACATTTAGTAATATTCCTGCTCTATTTTTCTACATTATCACTATCATTAATATGCATTATTTTATTATAATCAGGAATTCATTTCAGACATACATACATTTTTATTTCCATTTTTTGAATGGAATTATGCTTTGATTTTAAAATAAATACGAAAGAGAGAAATAAGCATATAAAATAAAAAGATTGTGGAAATACTTTATTAAATCCTATGTCATATGCAACTGGTGATGATAACATAGCGAAACAGTCGATGTCCTTAATACCTCCATCACTCCCATTTGGATTTAAAGCATCTGAAGTCAAAGCAGTTAGAGAAAAGTAGATGGAGAGAACATTTGCAATCTAAAACAAGAGACAGAATAATAATCACATTTTGGAATTATTTAATTTCAAATTTTTGAAAGCAATCGAATATTTTTGTTTAGTAAATAATCAGATTTTCTATCTCGATTAATATTAACGGAGTGTATATGTATTTGTGTATGTGTGTAAGTGTGTGCAAGTGTGTGTGTCTGTCTGTTGGGGCTCTACAGGGCAGACCGATGAACTCTAGCACTACGAAATTTGACACATACATATATTGATGGGTAGGAATATGTACCTAAGAGGCCTTTTTGAAACTTTATAATTCGAATTTCAATTAATTAAAAATTGAACGAAATTTTGACGATATTTTTTAATATTTTTGGAAAATATTTCAGCACACAAAAAAAAAAATTTTTTCATCATTTAAAATTTAAAAACAATCTTTTTAAGTCAATGTTTTCTCTAATTATGCGTTCAATTTTTTCTCTAATTTTACTAAATTTTCAAAAATACTTTTAGGCATAATTAATAACAATGTTTTTCATTGTTGCGATTGCACCGTTAACAGTTTCATTGTTTAAGCAAATATTTAATTACGGGTTTCTCTTCCATTGTTTTAAATTAAGATCATATCTAAATGGATTTTTCTTTCTTTTTTATTTCATCAATTTTTGTATGAAATTTTTACTGAAAGCCCTCTAAGATAGTAAGTCAATTAGGAAATATATCCAATAAGTTGAATGATTATGATTGCTATGGTTTAATTCTTCTTATCAGCATGTTTTATTCCAGTTAACATGCTGCTGTATGTAAAATGAGACGTGCCATTTTAAAGTCGAAATCAAATGGATATTTTGCATGAGGAATGAAATACAGAAAGTTGCGCCGACAATGTGCTATTAGTTATTATTGTTATAGAACAGAACACCACTTCATGCCCCTGCGACTATAACCTTTTGGTTATTTAAACAGTGTAGCGGACATGAAGTGGGAGAGACATTGGAAGACGCTCCTTAACTGTCTAGCAAAAAATGGCGGAGGTAGAGAGATGGATAAGGTTACAAAGATACAAATATAAAATCCTGGGCTATTATAAGAGGAGTATCATATAAAAAAATATACAAAAAAACAGTAAAAATTAAAGTAAAAATTTGACAAAAAAATTGGATATGAAATGTACTATAACCAAAATAAAGAGAGAAAAAAAAACTAATCAAATAAAGAAGTCCAGAAAAACAAACTAATATGCGAGTGTTAAGCATATATGTGTCTGTTCTGTTGATTGTTTCTTCCTCCATAAAGTGAAAGTACTTCTCTGTGGAAGCGGAGACTTGTTCAGGTGCGCTGTCACTTTGACGAAGAGGGCGCAGCAAATTCCCAATGTCGGCTTGCAGCTATTGGAGAAGACTTAAAATGGAAGTTGATCATGAATTTATTCGGAAAAGCTTTTGAAATCCATTAAGATATTGTACAAATTGTTGGATTTTAAGTCGGAGACTTTGTTGGAAGCGACTTTGCGGAACCCTATTAGATGTTACAGCACACTGACAGTCATTTGACTCCATTACGGACGTTTATGTAGACATTGAAAAGAATAGGTGCAAGGTTACTGAGAGAACACGGGTTAAATGTATATCACAATTTGAAATTTAAAATTACTTTATTAACCCTCTGACTTCTTATCCCACGATTTCTGCGGGTAGGAAGTAAGTCTATTTTCTGCTGCATCCTGTGAGACCGCGATGGCCTAGTGGTAAGGTCTCGGCTTTAGGACCGGAGAGTTTCCAGGCTCGAAACCCGATTCCATTGAGGATCCGTCGTGTATTAGGCTGCCCCGTTGGACTTTAAATCATACATAGAGGGCAAACATCCCCTCGTTTGTGAGGTGCAGAAGTTTGGAAAAGGGGTACCAGCTCAGGTGTCGTCCTCGCCATCTGACCGCAGCTCAAACTTACGAGGTTCTTCCCAAGATGGCCCTAGTGTTGCTTCATAACGGGAAATTAACAAAACTAAACTAAGCTGTATCCTGCGATTTTCACAAACTGATGTTGTTTACTCAGTACTATCGCCGTGTCTAATCGTATTATACTGATAAAGACTTGCATATAAATAACAGTTTGCTTGGTTCAACGGTATTTAAACATGTTTGCGAACGTTGCATCTAAATAGCGATTTAAAATATTGCGCACTCGGAGGGTTAAGGAAGCCATGTATATCAGATTGCTCATAAACGATTCAATTGCAATTATATTCCCGCCTAAGATGATGAGGGCTGAAGGCGACTAGCAAGTAACTAAAATGATTTTATTTGCTTAGAATTTTCTTTTCCAACTTATTTCTAAAACAGCAGAAATATGACAATAATTGTGGTAAATGTCCAATTCTCAACCACAAACGAACGAAAACGTTTCAGTTACTCTTTGACTATAGTTGTTATACACTCTTTCTTCTATATCATATTATAACGCTCTGATCTGTAAATATTTACTTTACTCATTTTTACGTCAAACTCTCATTTTAAATGTAGATACTGTAAGCTGATATCAGAAGCTTATTTTGAAGCATTTTAAGCATTCTGTTGTAAGAAAGCAATGCAAAACGAAAGCCCGTATTTTTAACTATCTTTCTACATCGTAATTTCCATAACAATAATGATTTTTGTGGTATCCGAGGAGGTCTTTGTCCCATTTCCCTTGAAAAGCTTTCCAAAGTCCAGAAAAGTTTGTAGGTCGACGTTTGGATAATACTGTTTTTTAAAGTCCAAAATCTCAAAAACTTATGGGTGGTACAGAACTATTTACCAGGAATATCATTGAAGATTATAGACTTAATACTCACTTCTTGTTTTATTTTTTCCAGGAAATTAACAGAGGATTGTGATGTGCGGCTATTTGGTTTGTTTTAGTGCAGTTCTACTGAATAATGACATTGTTGGTAAAGAGATGTTATTTCGTATTTGAAGATTGTAGATAAAATATACTCCTGAGAGTATGTTGAGTTAATCTTAACATTTTCATCCAGTCTCTTTACTTTTATCTTGCCATTATATAAAAAATCAGCAACAATCATAATTTCTTTAGGACAACTTTCTTTAGATTCTTTGAACCATGTTTTAAGATTTTCTTTCTTCTCTTTGATGATAATAAATTGAATTTTTCTTGCAGACATTTAAATAGACTCAAACTTCATCTATTGTTACAACAGTTTTTCCATTTTTATCCGGATAAATGCTTTTTATAAAGAATTCTGTGGTGTGTTCTGCTTTCAGCGATATGACGCAGAGAAAGACGATGAAAATTTTATTTTTTGCCTTTTACGGATTTAAATCAGTGTTAATAATTTTATTCACAGTTGATACTGAGCATTGTAATGATTTTTTAACAAATATTTGACTTGGAGGATTTTCTTTTAACATTAAAGATCTAGCCTTTGCAATATTCGAAGAACTGCGTCTTTTCCTTGGATACGTATTTAGAACAGTTTTCCCATTTGAAACCAAACTTGGACGATTTTTCCTTCCTTATTAACAATATTATTTATTGTGGCTTTAGATATAAAAAAACCAGGGCTTTCACAGCGTTTTTAAATAACTGAATAAGATTAACTCTCTTTGGAAAGAGCAAAAACGTATCCTTTCGTCTTTCGCTTCTTTGAAAGCGCCATTTTTCATGTAAACAAAAATTTTATATTGCAAATGATAACTTACAGTTTCAAAAATGAAATTTTTGTCAAAATAACCTTTTCCAAGCAAACGGATTTTCCCTTCAGCGAAACGAAATAGTTCTAAAAATGAGCAAACACCCTCTGTATTACTAATGGTTTGCTGTCTTTTCCATTTAAAAGCGAAAATTCACTTTTCTATCAAATTTTTCAATAATCGAACTACAGTGTTAATCAATATATAGAGTGAACGAAATATTTTAAGGCGTATTTCAAATTAAAGCACGTATCATATGCTATAAGTTGGTGTAGATTGAGTTTATATATCTACGGCGTTTGACACCTAGAGGCGGTTTAGTCAAGCTCTAACGAGGAGGTCAATAGTTCTCAGCAACTGTTCACTGTGCACTCTTAGCCTCCCTAAGCTAACGTTAACCTTTTTATATTTTTTCTTGCAAAAACAATAAACAATTGTATATAAGCGAATAACTCTGCTGTAATATTTTATTAGAATACAACGGTAGTATTATACTACAAAAATAGTTTCATCTTGACTTGATTTTGTTTTTGTTTTTAATTTCAGTTGTGCAAAATATTATCATTAGCCTATTTCATTGTTTCTCTCAAACTTTTAACTTATGGTGATGTTTTATAATTTGTTTTAGCGACTTATTTGTTATTTCGCCTTATAAATGGCAAACAGATAAATACCTCTTATACGGAAATAACTGAAGAGATTAACCCTGAGATGGAGGTTGGGAGGAGTAAGAGGGAAGTGGCTCGAGAATTGGGGATGGACGAGTACACCTTGCGGAAAAAAAAGAGACCTGCGCTTACGTCAGAAATCACGACACCTTCATCCTTTAAAGCCTTTTTGGAAGAAAATGAAAGGGATAAAAAAAGAAAAGACAGTATCTCCTCTTTAAAATGATCAAAGGGAAGTGAGACAGTAATTTTAAAACAAGAAGAAAAGAGACAAAACGTAAAGAAAGGATTAAATGTTTGTTATGACGACAAACACCCACCAACTAACCCAGACTGTGATTTCTGCTACTGATACTAGTTTATTTAATTCCTAAGTATGTGGGAATTTCTATCAAGAAAACTGGATTCAATGCGAATTGTGCAAATAGTGGTGGCACGAGGATTGTAGTGCCTCATATGTATTTGTATGCGACTTTTGTTAGACCAGATCCGATGCTTCTTATTGTCACCTATAATGCCTACTCTAACCCTCCAGGTAGGCCAAGAATACGCAATGGCCATTTTTTTGGTTTTATTTCTCTAACTCAAATAACAAGAGACAAAATTCTGAAGTCCATGTTTATTGATTCATAATTAAACAAAGAACAATGTGTGAAATTTTGAAGTCTGTATCTGACTTATTTTATCTTTTATAAGCTAAAAGTCACTAAATGCGTACACTTACCCACCTTTCACCTATATGAAAAGTGAAGTTGACTGTTTAACCAATTAAGTATGTAGCCCGTATGCCCTACCCGCATCGAGTTATCGCATTTTTAGTCTTATAAACTAAAATTTAATCATTAATTAATTTTATAATTTGATGCAAAAATTACGTAGAATACATAAACATCTCAAGTATTCTATGCCTTCTTAGAAGAATGAAAATGACAGCCCTTTTCCAAAACAGAAAGGGTCATCTTATGAGATAGCAAAGAAAATGGAACTTTTAAGGGGTTAAAAAAGTAACATCTCTAGCGCAGTTATAAAATAGAGACATGTTTGAATTTGCGCGATTTTCTGTTACAGGGAAAATATCCACCTTGTTGTACGAGTCTACTGTGGTTTAGTATGTATAAAAGACGAATTGATGAGTACATTATAAAATTCTGAAGAAGTAAGAAAATGAGTCAATAAAATCAGCTAAAGAGAATAGTAAATGTAATCCCTGCGTCTACATCTTAAGCTACGTTGTTTTAATTAAGATATGTTTGTGTGGATCTGTTTAGGGAAACAAAAAAGCAACTATAGGTGCGCGAAATTGTGCATGTATGTATTTCAGAACAATGGGAAAAGAATTGCGTAAAAAATTGGTGATTTCAAAAATATACTATAAAAAAACTTAGATACAGTATCGCTAACATTTTCCAGTTAAAATCAATGAATTCAATGACATTGTTTAGCAGTCGTGATGAATATTAATTAAGAATTTTAAGTGGAAAAACATGCGATAGACACTGAACACAATTAATTCATTAAATGCACTTAAATATACTTTAAACTTGGGAAAGTAGAAAGGAAGAAGTGTGCGGAATGTGTTCGACACGGTAAACACATTCCGCACAGGAGGGGACTTTAAACAAGTCCCCAGATGTGCGAAATGTGTTTACCATAACCAGGAAGTAATAACTGGCAGCATATGACAGCGTGTTTAGTAGCTGCACATAACTGATTTGTTATGATGATGCGCGTGTGGAAAACGACACATTCGTTTAAAGCTGGAAAGTTACAAATTCCTTTTAGACATTTATGATTTTCATGTAACCCGTACCAAACATCACAAGAGTTCAGATATAGGTAACTGAGTGGATTGGTTGTTTATTTGTTGTGCTTTATTGGTTCAAGAGCTATGCAATGGCAGCTCGTCAGTTCAGAAACAAGGAGGGTTGCAAGATAATATTCATCATTTTCATTTTTAAAAAGATATTTTATATTTCAGTAGGCCAAATTTTTTTATTTCAAAGCCAGATATGAAATTTCCTGCTTTTCAAACAAATTAAATAGCCAGCATATATCATTTATTACTAGTTTTACCAACAAAAAGTTAAGTGGATGTTGATGTGAAGGTTCTGCTGACGAAGAAAAAAATCAGATCTCCGCATACACGCTTCCCTCCTCGCCCAATTCACTCTCTAACAATCTTCCAAAAATGAATATCTTCTTTAAAAGATATCTAGCCTTCTATCAAGAGAAAGCAAATATCATCAATCAGATGTGTTTCTGTCGACGCAACACAAACCGAAACCAAAACGCATAAACAGTCAATCAGATTGGCACTTTGTGTGGGAATGAGGAAAAAAAGAAGAATAAATTAAAAAGAGCATATTTTGCAGCTCATAAAAGAGAATAATCATCCACTTGCATAGCAGCAGAAGTTAAAAGTTGTAAAGGTGGTGTTTTCGAAACCTTAGATGTTTTTTTTTTTAAAATTCAATTGAATTCGATTTTCAGTTGTAAATTTAGGTTGTTTTTTAGGTCTCTTTTCCTTGTAACTGTTTTAAAATCGAACGAATCTTATGAATCTGAAGTTAATCAAGGATCGTAGTGGTATCAGGTTGTTTAGTTTGAATAGTAGACGAAGCTTAAACACATAAATTAAAGTTTGAAAAGAATTTGCAATACTGGAGAAATTTCTAATGAATATGGATAAAATAATGAATATTAATAACACTTGTCGTATATTTTTAAAGTGAATTCTGTATCTAATAATGTAAACTATAAAAAATATTAATTTGAGTTATTTTAAAATATGTTATAAATTTTAGTAGATCATAGCCAGCTGAATTATTGCTTATTAATTAGCTGAAATAATATATGAAATAAAGAAACTAACAGATTTAAATTATCTTCAATCATGGTTCTTGAAACAAGGCTTGGAAGAAACACAAATTTAGGCAGTCGCACTATAGCCCTTTGGAATTAGATTTAAAAATGGCAAATAGGAGAAAAAGTTTATAAAGTTTTAAAATTTTGGTCAAATACTCCTTCGACCTCAAGGATATGAGAACTGAAAAGTTTTCACCCCGCAGGAGGGAGCTTCTCCCCTTACTCCCCCCTGAAGCTTCGAAAGCAGCAAGCCGTAAAATAGCCCAGGCGGCGGTAAGTTTAAATCGGAAAATATTTATGGCTAAGGTTTCCATGCTTTAATCATTTCATTTAGGGCTCAGAATGACTACCCAAAGTTTTCCCCCTCCGGCGACGTGAATGTCGGCTGTTGAGGTGGGAATTGAAGTGAAGTTGGGTATTTTGTCAGTTTTTCCTAGAGTACTCCAAAAGTCCACACTCAATTTTGAAAATGGCTATATGAAAGTTATAGAGCATACAATTCTGCATCTAAAGAATACCAACACTGCATATTTTGTTGCAGTAGTATGATTACAAACTCCTATCAAAGTTGCAATGATTTTTCCAATTTTCATAAAATAATCATAATTCGTCTTTCTTCCAAAAGAAGACGCATTCAATTTAGGATGTTGTCTAAATAAAGTTTGTATGCGAAAGTATTCAGTTTTTTAAACATATGTATAGGTCGGTGCACCAATGCCAGACCGCTAGCGTGATGTGGAAGTTAGGAGAGAGCGTACCACGTCGGGTGACATACTCTTTATCTGAACATGGTTCAAAATTATGAAGACCATTTCAAAACGGCTTTCATGCTGCTTCTAAACGGGGCATTGGTCTAACTAACTAAACTAAACCAGAACTAGACAAACTTAACAAATTTACTACTTTTTTTAATATTGACGAAGAGAAAAGAAAGGGGCAAATGTAAAATTGCAGCACATGTAGTTTTGCATTCGATAAGTAATGTAAATTTACTATTAAATGTAGAAAGTAAGCAACATGTGAACAAGATAAAACAATGTGAGATGACAAAACAACAAATGTCTGTAATTATTAATAGAATCACGCACCATTCAGTGGTAATGTCAATAAATTTCCCGTTTCTTCAACGTCTTTGTCGTCCTCACTCAGTTGAATCTTTAGGTCATCAGTTTCGGGAGGAGCGTTAGTGCATGAATGCAGTTCGCATAATTTGCCGAGCACTTGATCCCTGATTTTCTGCAACTGCAAGTGGATCTACATCCTTTGGCACATTAGCAGAATATGGCCATCAAAAGCGAATGTGGAGCTGGATCTTTGATGGTGGTAATTGGAGCCAGACCATGTTTTGTAGTTTGAAAACCCCAGTTCAGCGCATTCATCACTTGAAAAAACCACATTTGAATCTGTAGGTATGCTCTTAAGCATTGTTGGCGTACAGCTTCCAGCGTTGGAGTTCGTGAAGCTAACTTGAAATTATCTTTTACAAGCTATTTTTTAAAAAGTTGAAATCTTGAACTATTCAAGGTATCATCATCTTTACCTCCATACAGCGCTACCAAGAGTCTTTGCCATGCATCTACTATACGTTCCAGTTGGGCTTGTTTGCTAGTGTAAAACTGAGTAATTTGTAAAATGGCTTCATTACGAAAGATCAATTTAATAAACTTCTTCTTTCCTTGTCTGTAGAATGAGAAGGTAGTATAACCAACCGCTGAAAGAGTGAAGGAATAAGAGAGTATTTTTCATACATTGGGAATATTTAAAACTGCTGGGAGAAAACAGGTTGTTCGGTGAGTTTCTTTCCCCTGAAATCAAGAAAAAAATATTTACAGATGGTGATGCTCATGCTGTAAGTATGATAAGGAGGTCTGTGTCTTCCTATACTAGTACAGCATATGTGTGTTCTTCAGCAGCAACTATTGCATTTGTCACAATCATGTGGTCTGCATCCTTCGTAGGTTTCTTAACTAAAAAGCCATCGCCTTCGAGTTTAACACTGAATATAGCTATAAGTCTTCCTTTATTACAGTCGTTAAAGAGAAATTGCGCTCGAGGCATAGTTACCGTCATCAAGTAACTGAATACTACTTCCGGTGCAGTTTGTCTGTTAGCACGTCTAAGTCGTTCAGCGCTATTGATGCTTTTCTCTGGTAGACCTTCTGGATACCCATCAAAAATGACAGTAGTGGCTCCTTGATTGTAATATTCTTTCATGTAACCAAAATCGGTTAAAAGGCCTCACCATTCTTTCAAATTACTAGATGTATATGAAATCCACCATCAATTACGTTGGCCGTAAATTGACAGTTGATTTTGTCAGTTATTGGGGTGAAGAAATCGTAAAAATCTTTTGATCTGTACTTTGTTCAGATTTATAACTTTATCTCATGCCACATTCATTAAAGAGAGACAACGGATAAGGTTCTAATTCATAAGAAAGGTAATTATGCATCTGTGAGTCTGATTTCTTCAAGAGAGCGATTCTGCTGAAAGGCGTTTCCGGATTCACGGGAATCTCTTCATTTCCGATTTTCACTTTGGATTTAAGTCCTCGGAGGGACATCACTCTATTTCTTCTTAAGAAACTTGTCTTCTTCGAAGTTTATCCCAATTATGAAGCTCATAGAAGAATTTCAACATTTGAAAGCTCTGTGGCAGTTTATTGCTTCGTCTCCCAAAATGCGATTACTGATGGACATCACAAAATTTGAGACAGGAAATGGATCGTTAGACTCAAACCAGCCCACGCGCTTTTGAACATCTTCATTATCACGCATTTCTCTTGAATTTATGGCGGCGGTGTGATGCTCAGAAGTTGTGAATGACAATCTGTAGAGGTCTTCTACATGTTGTGAAACAGTAGTAACAATAGGCATTGTGAGGATTCACTTCGTTAAAGTGCTGTCAAAACTACTACGTCCATGACAAAGACCGTCAATTCTTTTTAGTGATCGTTTTAACGTTTGTCTATCGTCAGATAGGTCTAAATCCCACTCCAGTATTTGTCTAACCGTCTGATTTTGAACCAGCCATTCCTGACGAACCACTCATACTCTTTTGATGTAAATTTACTCTGAAGTTAAGTTTGTTTACTGCTGGTTTAGTTTAGATAGTTGGTCCAATAACCCGTTTAAAAACTGCAGGAAAGTTATTTTGAAATGGTCTTAGTAATTTTAAACCGTGGTCAGATAAAGTGTATGTCACCTTCCGTAGTACTCTCTCTCCGAACTTCCACAACACACTAGCGGTCTCGTATTGCTGCGCCGACCTATATATATGTTTACAAAAGGGAATATTTTTGAGTGCAAACTTTATTTAGGCAAATTATTTAATTGAATGCGTCGTCTTTTGGCAGAAAGACGAATTATTATATTTATTTTTGAAAATTGGAAAATCACTGAAACTTTCATAAGAATTTGTAATCATACTACTGCAACAAAATATATAGTGTTGGTATTCATTCGATGCAGAATTGTATACATAACATTTATCGAGCCATTTTCATAATTGAATGTGAGGTGTTCGAGTAATCTAGGAAAAACTGACAAAACACCCCACATCACTTCAGTTTTCCCCCTCTAACAGTCGATTTTCACCTCGCCGGGGGAGGGTAAACTTGGGATAGTCATATTAGACCCTAAATTAAACTATAAAAGCAATAAAACCTTAGACATAAATATTTTCCGATTTAAACTACCAGTCTACGGGACTATTTTACGGTTTGCAGCTTCCGAAGATTCGGGGGGGGGGAGTAAGAGGGGAAGCTCCCCTCGAGAGGTGGAAGCTTTTCTGTTCTCATATCCTTGAGGTCAAAGGAGTATTTGACCAACATTTTAAAACTTTATAATTTTTTCTCCTATTTTGCCAAATTGCAATGGAATACTTATCTTTTTACTAAACATTTTCTCCAACAACTATGTTTTGAAGTAACTCTGAATGCCATCATGTTCCTCAGAATTACTGGTTAGCAGGCATGGTATAACTATATCTCTTTTAACATTGGGAAATCATTTTTTGGAGGTGAGACAACAAAATAATTAGTCATATTGCTGAGTAGCTGACAATTTTCCTTATTTTTAAGGAAGTTTTCAAACTCTTGCAACCACAAAAGGTAAGGTACAACGACACTTAGGGAACTAGTAGTGCTGTTGTTTCCTCACTGTTTAAAATTAGTGAGAAATCCTTTTTTTGTTGTCTTTATCTGTATTTTTCTACTATATATTGTGAGTGAATAATTTTTTAAGCCATCACATTTTTAATTCCATTATCTAATGTACTTTTCAATTAGTAACGTTTAAATTTTTTAAAAATTAATTTTTCATGACTTTTTTTATTTAGTTAACTTTGCCGAATGGTTGTGGTTTTGCATTATTTGATGTAACTTCAATGTTTGTTCACCGATTTCAGCATTTCTTTGTGTCTGATTGATTGTTTTCCTGGAAAGTCAACCTGCAATTTAAATTCAAAAAGTTGAGTCGGTCTCCTAGGTATTGAAAGAGTGAAGGGTGCTACAACACAAGAAGAACTTTATTTTCTACAGAATATAAGGTCCAAATTCATTCATCGTGCCAAAATTACGATATGCGAAGGGATTCAGCTTCTGAAATGGCAATATTACACTGCTACTGATGATTATTATCCTGAGACGAACTTTAAATTTTCTAATTTAATTTTTCTAATTCCCTATTAAAAGGAATGGAAGTGTAAATAGCAAGTGCTAATACTAATTAGCTTCTTAAAAGGGGCATCGAAATGTATTAAGCCAGTCATTCACTTCACAGACAAACTGTATGTTTTAAAACGCAAGAAGGAAACACAGATAAAAATCTATTGAAATAAGCCAAATGGCTTGCCATGGTCGGAATTTCGTCTGGACTGAAATCGGAACTAAAAATCAGAGGCACCCTGAAAGAGGCTAGCGAAAAGAACAATGTCTTGCGTGGATTATAGCCTCGCTTCGAGAGTAGCATGAATTAAAATCTGCTGACTGGCAAAAATCGAAGAGCGATTAACAAGTAGCTGTACAGAGGGAAAGAAGATCGCTCTCCTACCTTCGTTCAGGGTTAGCATCCTTGTGATGGCCTGCCTGTATTTTTCGCTTAAAATGTTTGGGGAAAAAACAGGGCTTAGGACAAATGGCATGGCTTGGCTATACTTCAAGTGAATGGCCTGCGTTATGTATGTGCATCAATCATTTTTTGGTTTCCTCATTCCCTGAACCTGAACTTGCTGAATTTCTTCATCTGATGACATACAAAGCCTTTGACTCACAAGGCATCTGTGTGAATCCAATTTTAATTCTCTAAAAAGACATCAAAGTAAAACTGTGTCATCTCAATTTTCTGTAAATAAGAGTTGGTTGTGACCCTAATGTTTCTTAGATAATAATGTTTATTTTTTTGGAGTAAAATCTTTCATATTTGGTATTCCAAAAGCTCGCAAATATCCGGTATAATGAAATGCTTACGCTGTACAAATACATATAGAATTTGAACATCGATACCTTTCAAATATATTTCCAATAATTATGCATGAAAAAAGTCATTTTACCTGCTGCGAAGAGGAAAAACGCATTAATGCCATCGCAAAAACCACCATGGTACATCCAAGTCCGGACCAGAGGAGAAAATGAAGAAAAATGGCTGTGATTGAAGACACTCTTGCAATGAAAAGAGCAATGGAAACCGATAAGATAATAGACATGAATAGCGTTATCTCACCAAACAGCCGTGCTGACCTGCAAAATGATATTAATAATCATTCATTGTTCAATATAGTTAGTTATCTTTACGTGCGTATATAATCTATAAGCACTGTATGCTAGGGCTAAGCGGTGACCAGATTTCAATATAGCGATATATCGTCTAAGATAAATCGATACTTCTAGATATATTGAGATTTTATTATTTATTTATTTGAATTATAAATCGCCTCTAAATACATTGAGTAATCAAAATTAATTCAAATGAAGGGAATTTTCAGTTTATATCTTTCTTAATTTTCATTTGAAACAATAAACATATTTTTTGCTTTTTCCTTCAAATAAAATTAAAAAATAATAGTATTAATCTTTTCATCAGAGCATACAATGCTGGATTAGAAGTTCGCTTAAAAAAGTTGGGACGTCACAATCTATCATAGTATTTATTGAATTCCGTCATTCCTTAAAATAATGGAGTATTTTCTAACATTTTAGCTTCAACACTGCTGATTTATTAAACATCAGTTTATTTCATTTTCGCAAAAGAAAAATATATAATTTGTACCTTTTAACAATCTAAATTAAGTAGTTTCAAATAAATTCTGAATTTTTTCGGAGTCTAAAGTCATTAAAAGATAATTGATTACTTGAATGAACTAAACTTTTAATTTTATTTCCAATGTTTGAACGGATAATTTAATTTAAATATGCAATTAGAATTTTAGCTCAATTAGTAGTATAGCTGATCACAATTACACCAATTAAAAGTATTTGTTCGGAATGTTTACAATAGAAGCATTAAATAGATAATTTAAGTTGAAAAAAAGCCGAAATTAAAGCTAAATCGTAAAAATAATTTCTTTCAATGGTATTCCAAAATCAAAGGGGAAAAATACGTAAATGAAAAATAAAAAAATAGAGGGGAAAAAACGCTTACTTGAAAAATTTACTAGCAGTTCGGTGAACCTATCGGCGGATGTATACTTAAAACTCAAGAGTTTTTGTTATTCTGATATTAGAGATAAATGTATGAATCGATCAACCGTAAGTACGGTTGGTGATGGAATATTTTTGGCTGTGAATTTTGAGTTTTTAAGAACCGAAGTTATGGTTTTATATCTTTATCTTTAACATGTGCAATAAAATGACTTTATTTGTAACTTTGAAGTGTTTCTTCCACCGATCTCTGCACGAATTTTTTCCGTCAATATAGGGGAGCGACCAGAAAGTAATGAAGACGAAAAGAGATTTCAATCCATCCCGTTTCCCAGAAAACTGATAACGAGATGAAACTTTCATCAATGATTTCGTTTGATATGTATAATAGCTACAGACATTTTCATAAGAAAAACCTCTAATATTTAGGAAGATATAAAGTTTTCTATAAGAAATCCCAAATTTTTCCATATGTTTTTTGCTTAGTAGTGTTTTCAACCAAGTGATACGAAACTTAGAGAATACGTGAGAATATTTTAGAACAGCATTGTATTGGAAATTCTAAGTAAATACATCGAAAAAGAAAGGAAATATGAGTATTTATATTAGTTAATTGTTAACTACACATACGCGAAACATAGCATAATTTTTCTTTCATAGTTTCAAAGTCAGATATAAAGGGCAGCTTATATAAAATTCCAGTTAACTAGGTTTAAGATTCAAAAAAGATATCGGCATTGCAAGATCTGAATTGCTTTTATTGTCTGAGAGAAACAAAATTATGAGCGTTTTCTGACAAACTGATAATTTTGAAAATTAAATCTACGAATAGTAATCGTCGAAATGCAATTTTATTCATTTAATTTGTATACCGAAGGTATTTAATTTATATGTATACATAAGTATTCAGAATGTTCAACTTTCATACATTTTAATATAAGTGTTCGAAGATTCAAGTTTAAAAAATATCAGTTTGTGGAAAAACCCTCGTCATTTTGTTTCTCTTAGAGAACAAAAGCAATTCAGCTCGTGTAATGCCTATATCTTTCTGAATCGTAATGGTAACGAACTGAAATTTTTATATAATATATCTGACTTTGAAATTATGAAAGAAAAATTATGCTATGTTTGCGAATGTGCATTTAAAAACTAATTAATACAAATCCTTATATTTCCTTTAGTTTTCAATGTATTTACTTTGAATTTCAATACAGTGCTTATCTAAAATATTGTTACGTATTCTGTAAGTTTAATATAATTTCGTTGAAAACACTTCATTTTATATGTAGAAAACACGTGGAAAAATTTGGGATTTTTTAAAACGGCCTTTATAGTTTCCTGAATATTAGTGGTATTTTTACGAAAATGACTGCAAATATTAGGTACATCAGACGAAATCATTGATCAAACTTTCATCTCGTTATCAGCTTTCTGTGAAACGGAATGAGACGCATCACTTTCTGGCCGCCCCTAAATGCCCTCGTGACGAGATTTTCACTGTAAAATGTGAGTTCCGACTACTGTAATCCCCACGGCTCTCCGCAAATGATTTCAAACCATAGTATCCATATTAACACCAAATTTGTCGAATCTTAAGAATTCTGCCAAATATTTGTGCACCAATGTGCCTTCTTTGTCCCCAAATATTCACTGTCTTACAAAGCTATACTTACAATCAATGTACAATATTGCACACAAAAATTGTATAGAAATTTTACTTCCAAACAAATGCAAACACTTTAACAAAAATAAAATGCAGAAGCAGGTGTGCTAATATATTGCAGCAATGCAATGAAATTCAAAGTGAAATAAAATTCTTATAAGTCATTACTTTCCCAAAAATACAATTTTTACTATCATAAACTTAACAGAGACAATGGCACTTGCAGATGGAAGAAGTTTCTTAATGAATAAATGAGACTGGTATTTATAACGACAATTTTCATATTGTCGTGATAAATATACAAAAAAACCATTACACGAATAAGAGATAATCTTCTTTGATATTTTATAATATGAAAAAGTTTTCTAGAATCACTGAAAAATCTTTCACGAAAAGAGAAAAAAAAAATAGATTGAACTAAACAGGAAAAACAGGAGTCAATCAACAAGAGAAACTAATTATTTTATTTCTCTCTTTCTGTTTTATTAATGCGAATTATTTTCACAAATCTTTGCCTTCATCAATATTAACACTATGATAGTGAAATATCTGTTTTATCGGTATGAACAAAATTACCATTGCATTTGTCTGTTTTTATAGTATTAATTAAATTGCAAATAAATATTTGCTTTTGTCAGTATTTACAAGATTAAAGTTCCACGTCTAGCCTTTACCAAAATAATTGAAACGTATAAGCCAAAACGTCGAAATCAGTAAAATGGCCTCAAAATCGGAACGAAATAAAAAAATAAGAAATACAACATATACACAATTTCCTATTCCTTCGCGAAACATTTATGCCAAATTCGAACAACGCGTTTGGTCATTATCGCGTAACAAACTTACAGACAGACAAATTGCTCAAATGATGAGTTAAAACCCCTTCTCCAACCTTCCAGGTCCCACCAACGGGAGGGAGTTTGACCACTGCGAATGATGTAGCGTGCATCAAGCCCCACACGCGGCGGAGCTTCGGTGGAATTGGGTTTCGAACCAGGAGCACCCACGTCCCAAGGCCGAAGCTCTACCACTAGGCCACCGCTGCCCGAGGACTGAATGGTAGAAACCAGTATAGTATTTCTATGGTAGAAATGCAGAATTATTTATTCGTTCGTTTATTTTTTTCGTTTTTAATCTTTTATTTGCTTTTATTGGCAGTCATCAACGATTTTCTAAAAAAATGTTTACCCATTAGACAGAAACTATGTATCTGTTTATACAAACTGATTTAACCCTTTTCACTCCGATGTTTTGATTTTGATTGTTAAAACCTACCTACAAATATGTAATAAGTTGTAGAATATTTTTTTAGGAAAAATGAACTTACACAAACATTATTTTCTCCGTTCCAAAGCAATAATAGGAGCTCTTTTTAATCAGTGAAAAATTAGGTATGTAATTATAACTTTTAACTTTTCAGAGTGCAAAGGGTTAAATTTTGATAGAAGTTCGAAGGTCAGATGATGTCATGTTCTGCTATCGACAATTGATGAACGAAACGGGAAAAGGCAGTCGCCTTTATATGACTTCTTTACACAAACACACACAAAATGTCAAATGAATAAGAACCTTCTTTATCAAAAAAAAACTTATTTACACATTTTTTTTAATTTTTATGAATGTTTTATGAATGAAAATTGATATTTTCAATAAATAAATCGATAATTTTTATTATAATTAATGTAATAAAATGTATTTAACAATAAATCTTAGAAAATAAAACAAAAAAGGATTTTTAGTATTTTCTGTTCTGTTTCACGTATCCTCATTGGCAACTTCTTTTAAAGCGGGAACGTATTGGAACGTATTCCTCGTGTTAAACGGGGTCGGACTGTAGAATGGTTGAACATTCATTCGCCACTTACCTAAACTCAGACATTATGTCTCTAGCCACCGGAATTAAAAGATATACATCTGTTCATTGTTACAAAGCTCTTCAAGCAGAATGGTCCTTTTTCACGAATTAGGAATGTGAACAACTACAAAAGCAGCAGTTTGTGATTCCAAGAATGAAGATTAATTCTTATTTTCGAAATAAATAACTGTCGTGGGTGTTGCTTTCTTTGTACGTAGGAAATGGGGATCATATACAACATCCTCCACAGTCTATATTTATTATGTAAAAAAATTTATATCAAACATCATTGTACAGTTCTTTTTGGTGGTTTGTGGAATGTCAACAATAATTAACTTGCGGGACAGGATCGTCACCTGTTAACATTAGATTTGAGGAAAACATTGCAGTCACAATACCGTTAAAGAATTTTTTTTGTTCATTTCTTTTATTGAAACTAGTCATTAGTAAAACATTATTTTTTCCGTTCCAAAGCAATAATAGGAGCTCTTTTTAATCAGTGAAAAATTAGGTATGTAATTATAACTTTTAACTTTTCAGAGTGCAAAGGGTTATATTTTGATAGAAGTTCGAAGGCCAGATGATGTCATGTTCTGCTATCGACAATTGATGAACGAAACGGGAAAAGGCAGTCGGCGTTATATGACTTCTTTACACAAACAGTTATAATTGATAAAATTAACGAAAATTAAATTAAATATTAATAGAACTTGAATTAAAATTAATTAAAATTCTTTTGCATTATACAGAAAGGCGCATATGCAGCTGCTTCTGATAGAATGCACAAAAACAAAATTAGAACATTTAAAAATAAGTTAAAAATTATAAAAAATAAGCATTAATAAAACCTTAAAATAAAACACAAAAAAGCAAAATACAACGAAAAATACAATTAGAATGAAAGCAAAATTTAAGAAAATTGTAAAAGAACGAAAATGGCGAATCTCCTCAGAGGCCACACGCCATTGTAGCTATGAAGCAGGACAAAAATTTTCTGAATAAAGGAACGACCATCAGTCAAAATTATTCCTTTATGTGGCCTGAATTTTTGTCCAACCTCTGAAAATAGGATAAAAGGAAAAAAGAAAAAAGATAACAGATACCTGTACAACAGAATCAAAAATGAGACAGAAACCAAAAAGCAAAATGTCATCCTCTTTCAAAAACAGACACTCTAAATAAGTGAAGCCCAATAACATCAAGAAGCAAGCCCCTAGTTCCATCTTTGTAGAAGAATTCGAACTATTCTCCAGAAAAGCAGAAATTCTTAAATCTGTTTTTTTTTTAAATTTTATTATCTTTGGGAAATAACCAGGATATCCGTTATCTTTTAATATATTTTTTAAATTATCTAAAGCCTTAACAAATGTATATTGGTTATTACAAATATTTTTAATCCTATTAATTTGAGAAAATATAGAATTTCTTACAATTTTAAACTGAAGACATGTATGAAAATTGCAGAGTGTAATAGCTTTGAACTTAAAATCTTTTCGTTTATCATAAATTCCGAGAGACTCCTGAATTTATAATTTTAATTTCCAGATCCAAAAAATTACATTTGTTCACTTCATTATTAGTTTTATTTAATTTAAGCTCCTCTGGATAGCAGTTAAGAATGGAATTAACATAATCATAATTAAATAATAAAAGGTCATCAATAAAACGGAATCCAAATACAAGTTCATTCTTAATTAATTCTCTCTCAAATGAATGAAGAAATAAATTGGCCAATGCACTGGAAAAGCAAAAACCCATAGGAATTCCGAGAACTTGTTTATAGTAGTTAATTCCATTAAATAAATAATTTTGACAAATATTAGCTCTGCAAATTTCTAACCATTTATATTTATCAATTAAATCAGTATTTAGGTACAGATCATATACATTTGAGCAAACTTCAATTAATTTATTGTGTGGGAGACTAGTAAAGAGATTTTCAAAATCAAATGTAAAAATATTATAAATTTTATTTTCTTTGATAAAATCCAAATTTTTAGTGTTATTGTCAATGATAAAGTTCTCTTCTTTTTTTATTTTGTTAAGAATAATTTTAAGAAATTTGAAGAATAATTTTCCAAAGTGATAATTATAGCAGCCAGTGCCACAAGTGACAAATCTGAAATTTAATGGATTTCTATGAAATTTTATAGTGGGGAAAAGGTATGGATAATTTAAATTACTGGTTTCAATTTTAGTTTTTTTAGCTAGTGCTGAAATCCTTTTATCAAGTTCTTTTTTGCAGAATTTGATAAGTTTATATGTTTTATTTGAATTATATTCATTAAGAATAATGTCCTTGAAGTGTGATTTACACATTATGCAAAAATTATTTCCTGCCTTATCAACTGTAGTAATAATGAATTTACTTTTTAAATCTTCAATTTCTTTTTTAAGATGCTTGTTGAAGAAAATGCCTCTATTAATATCCCTACAATTATTTTTATAATTTCTATTCTTTACTTCTTTTAAGATGTGCTGTTTCCATTCTCCAAATCCTTCAATTGGCCAATAATATTTTCTGGCAACTTTTGCAATAAAAATATTTAAGTCACAATTGATGGAATTTACAATCCTAATAGGACCACCTTTTTTTCTAAGCCTAAATTTCGTTCCCTTTTTCATAATATCTCTAAGAGATATGGATTTAACAATATTTAAATTACCCGTGATAATATGTTCCCTATCTTTATCGATAAAATCTTTATAATCTTCATCATTACGATAGCAGTGTGTATTGTTAATCTCATTTAAGTTTTTACAAAAGTAAATATAGTTGCAAATTTGCTGTTTAAGTGTCCTTGAAAATTTAAATGCAGTTGAAATAACAGAAATATCTTTAACAGGAAAATATTTTTTGTTATCAAGAAAAATTTTACGTAACTTTAATCCTTCAAACACGAGATCAAGGAAAGTAATAACACAAAATTCCTTTCTTTCAATTTTGTTAACCTTGAAGAGAAGTCCATTGTTGGTAATTCCAAGTTTAAATTTTACTAAATCAAAGAAAATATATTTAATGTTGATATTCTTAAATTTTAATTCCTCAAATTTGTTATTAAAGAACCATTTAAGTCTATTATTTCTAAGTTTAAAAATATAGTTTTTAATTTTATCAATATTATCAAAGTCATGGTCAAGATTACATAATTCCTGAAATTCCTCCAATGTAATAGCAAAATTACCAACTTAATCCTTACCTCTTTTTAATCTAATTTTTTTATTATTACATTTATTATTTTTTTATTAATAATGGACTTCCCTTCAAGGTTAACAAAATTGAAAGAAAGGAATTTTGTGTTATTACTTCCTTTGATCTCGTGTTTGAAGGATTAAAGTTACCTAAAATTTTTCATGATAACAAAAAATATTTTCCTGTTATAGATATTTCTGTTATTTCAACTGCATTTAAATTTTCAAGGACTCTTAAACAGCAAATTTGCAACTATAATTACTTTTGTAAAAACTTAAATGAGATTAACAATACACACTGCTATTGTAATGATGAAGATTATAAAGATTTTATTGATAAAGATAGGGGACATATATCATTAAAAATATATTAAAAGAATAACGGATATCCTGGTTATTTCCCAAAAGTTAATAAAATTTAAAAAAAACAGTTTTAAGAATTTCTGTTTTTCTGGAGAATAGTTCGAATTCTTCTACAAAGATGGAGCTAGGGGCTTGCTTAGTGATGTTATTGGGCTTCACTTATTTAGAGTGTCTGTTTTTGAAAAAGGATGACATTTTGCTTTTTGGTTTCTGTCTCATTTTTTATTCTGTTGTACAGGTATCTGTTATGTTTTTTCTTTTTTCCTTTTATCCTATTTTCAGAGGTTGGACAAAAATCCAGGCCACATAAAGGAATAATTTTGACTAATGGTCGTTCCTTTATTCAGAAAATTTTTGTCTTGCTTCAGAGCTACAATGGCGTGTGGCCTCTGAGGAGAATCGCCATTTTGGTTCTTTTACAATTTTCTTCCATTTTGCTTTCATTCTAATTGTATTTTTCGTTGTATTTTGCTTTTTTGTGTTTTATTTTAAGGTTTTATTAATGCTTATTTTTTATAATATTTAACTTTTTTTTCGAAGTTCTAATTTTCTTTACACAAACACACACAAAATGTCAAATGAAGAAGAACCTTCTTTATCAAAAAAAAAACTTATTTACTCATTTTTTTTTATTTTTATGAATGTTTTATGAATGAAAATTGATATTTTCAATAAATAAATAGATAATTATTAGTATAATTAATGTAATAAAAAGTATTTAACAATAAATCTTAGAAAATAAAACAAAAAAGGATTTTTAGTATTTTCTGTTCTGTTTCACGTATCCTCATAGACAACATCTTTTAAAGCGGGAACTTATTGGAACGTATTCCTCGTGTTAAGCGGGGTCCGTCTGTAGAATGGTTCCACAATCATTCGCCACTTACCTAAACTCAGACATAATGTCTCTAGCCACTGGAATTAGAAGATATACATCTGCTCATTGTTACAAAGCTCTTCAAGTAGAATGGTCCTTTTTCACAAATTAGTTATGCGAAAACTAAAAAAGCAGCAGTTTGTAATTTCAAGAATGAAGATTAATTCTTATTTTTGAAATAACTAACTGTCGTGGGTATTGCTTTCTTTCTACGCAGGAAATTCATATACAAGAGCCTCCACAGTCTATATTTATTATGTAAAAAAATTTTATATCAAACATCATTGTACAGTTCTTTTTGGTGGTTTGTCGAATGTCAACAATAATTAACTTGCGGGACAGGATTGTCACCCAATATTGAAAAATTGTGTTAACATTAGATTTGAGGAAAACATTGTAGTCACAATACCGTTAAAGAATTTTTTTGTCCAATTCTTTTAATAAAACGAGTCTGATAATTTTATTATAAGTTTTGAAGTACACAGTATTGAAATCATGCAATTATATATTTTCCGAAAAACAGCCTTACCAGTATGAGGATGGTTTCGTTCCCATAAGAAACATACTTTCTTTTATCTTCATGCACTTTTCGTGATGGACATTTGTTGTAACAATCTTAAATATTGGAATTAATGATAGTAGTAAAAGAAGTTTGATAACTTGATACATTGTGCTCCTGGCTGCCTCATGTCGATAAATAAAACCATGGATCTTTGAGGATGGCTGTTTAAAGTTAGAATTTCCTGTCCACTCCTGAAATCACATTTGTAAAGTACGCAATTAATTGTCATAACATTGCAATAACTCATTTATTCAATGATTCACTTGTAAATAAAGATTAAAACAGGTATGCCGCACATTATAATACCAATTAATTAATTATTCAAAAATACTTCTCATCAAATACAGTTATTCAAAAAAGAATATCTATGAATATTATGCAGGTGATTCAAATCAATTGCTCAAAAGCTTTCAAATAAGTCAGGCTGTCACAGATAAGTCATTTTTGCACCGAAACATGTGGTAGCAAATGCAAAGTATGATCGGTACATGAGATCAATAAAAAATTGAAGGGGCGAAATATACAAGAAACTAGACGTTGCGGAACTACATATTATGGAGAATAACTGTATGTCTCAGATGCAACGTATGAACGTAACATGAGATCGCAATGAAATTGATTTTAACGAAAACAATTCATTAGCAAAATATACAGAACACTTGATGTTGCAGGGTATCATGTTTGGGCAAATACCTACCAGAATGCAATTCTGGGAATACCTAATACTGGAGTATCTGATAGGTCCTCCGATTGAGTCCTGTGGGCAGTAGTCATGAGCCTAACAAACAATCTCCCAGAATGCCAGCCAAAATATTGATGTTTCATCGTTGTTGGCGAACCATGTTGCTTCGTTACTCTCAGGTGTTCAAATCCTAACAAGTACAAGCTATACACAATGGCCTTACCATCCTTGGAAATACAGTTTCGTCCGTGAAAAGGAATCTAAATCTAATAAAAAAATCTAATGAAAATCATCCCGCGCTACAGCCTGTTGCTTCCATATCACAGCGACACCTCCAGAGACGTGCGTTTTGTCTGCATCCTCATGATCATATGCTGCTATTCCTTGTTTTCATATTCCTGACTTCCTTGCAAACTATTGATATGAATCATCCTTTATATGCTAAGGTCAACGAATATGTAACGCATTAAATTCGGAAATAATTGAAACAAATTCATCTGAATAAATCAAATGATTCAAGGGCACACTGCGGCTGCAAATATTTTTGGCAAGAAACCTGAGACGAAGTTGAGAATATTATGTAATGATGAATAATCTGAATTTAGTAATATTCAATTAAGACAAGCATGAGTACAGATATTAAAAACTTACAACATGCGCAATAAGAGTGAAGGGAAGAACAGTGTTGGAAACATTTCCCAAATAATTGGCACATTGAAAGATAATTTATTACAATTTGATCTTAAACAAAAGGCCGAGAAGTGGTGACAGCTAGAGGAATTTTCTTATTTGATTTAAGAATTTGATTCAATCAACTTCCACGTAAGTCTTTGCGATTGTGTGCCTTTATCAGTCAAAGATATATGGCAATAACATTTTCGCCAATGGAATAAAAAATATAAGCTACTTGAATACAAGTTTCTTTTTTGTTTCAAGCAATTTTGATTACTTTGTTATTACAAAAGTTGATATTACTTTAAATATTATAGAAAGGTATGTAATTTTTAAGAAGGAAAGCATTTGATACTTTAAAAATTGCGTGAAATAATAAGGAAACTTGTAATAAAGTTCCTTATATTTTTTATTCCATTAGAAAAATATTATTACAATATATCTCTCACTGAGAAAGGCACACAAGCACAAAGACTTGCGTGAAAGTCGATTGAATATAAAACTTAAATAAAATTAAAAAAATATGTTGCAAATTCCCAAATGCCTTACTTCTGAAGAATTTCCTACTTTTTCGTATTATCTAAAGTAATCTCAACTCTAAAAAATTTGCTACAAATTATAGCGAGAGTGTTTTCTGGTAGTTTGGTAAATTATTATTTTTTTGTCTATTTATTATTTTATTACCGATTTTGGTTTCATTTTTTGTTCAAATTTGATGTTAAAAAATGCATTTACCTGCAAAAAGGCATCATCTACAGCTTGTTGAATGTTACTTTGTATTCCATAGGAGCAGTATTTATCTAAAACTGGCGAGCATGTGTCATCTAAAAAAATAAAAAAAAAATTAATACTTAATACTAAAAATAATTTATTAAAGCTAAAATAAAATAGTAACACAAATAATTAAGGATTAATCATTAATAATGTTGGTACCGAGAAGTCATTTACTGTTATAAGCATAATTCAATCACAAAAAAAGCTTTTCTACTTGCACATTCTTCTCAATCTTGCCATCCAAAATATAAAAAAAAATCGTAGTTAAGCCCATATCAGACGGGAGCCTTCTGCGTGCCGGTTCCCGCATGAGACGAACATTGCCACTCAAAAGTCATTGTCAAACGTTTGCTATGGCTTCACCGGGCAGACAGGATTTTTATTATCGTCGATTGTATTCAACCAACGTAAAAATGTATTCTATAGTGTCAGAAAACTTTTAACGGTGAAAATTCTCATTAATCGGTTGCGACTTTCAGGGTGACGTAGTGCTAACGCAGCTGTAAATGCACTTTCCACGATGACCGAAATACTATCTAACCGGTTGCCTCAATGCGAGAAGCCACTACAAACGTTTGACAATGGCTTTTGAGTGGCAATGATCGTCTCATCCCGAAACCTGCGCGCTCAACGCTCCCTCTGATATGGGGTTTAGGATGCTGACCTATTTATTGTTAGTGAAGATCAATCGGTTTACAAACAGCTTCATTTAACAAAAAACAAGATTTTTAAACTTCTTATAAAAGCATTCTATGTTCTGGTTTTAAGAATTTCACATTTCAGATGATTATTAGAAGAACCAAAGAAATAAATTTGGTTTAAGGTCACTGCGGTCAATCAGAACCAGATGAATTAAGGACACAATAAAATGGTCTTCATCTAGCTAATTTAGCTGTATAGAATCGTAATAAATAATAGAATCTTAACCAAGGACTCTACGTTTAATAGATATATGAATGTAATTAAAACCTCTTTAGTTGACCGAGAAAAGCGAGATCTCCCTTTTACTTCGACCGTTCAGCATTCTGTCTGTCGGAAAATTTGTTTGTTACACAAACACGGCCAAATGCGTTGTTTGATTTTCTACGAATTTGGCAGGAATGTTACTTGAAGAAATAAAAAATCAACACATATGTAAGGATTTTTATGTTTTGAATTCGTTTCATAAGGTCGGACATTCCAACTAATTTCAAAGTTTTGGCGAGTCAATGACAAGTTTGGCACCATTAAACCCTTCAATCATTTTGGTAAAGGTGAGACATATAATTAAAATTTTGTTAATATTGATAAAAGTAGACATTCTTTTGTAATTTTAGAATATTATAAAAGCAGGCATTTATTTGTAATTTTGGTATTATGATAAAAGCAGACATTTAGTAGTAATTTTGTTAATACTGATAAAATGCATATTTAATTTTAATTTTGTTAATACAGGTGAAAACAAAGATTTGTGCAAATAATTCGCAGTGAAATAAATGAAAGAAAAGAAAAAAGAGAGTTAAGATCATAGTATCAGGTCGAGAATTTTTTTCTCTGTTTCGTTCTATCTAATCACATTTTCCTCTTTTCGTAGAAGGTTTTTTAATTATTCTACCAACCAAGTTCATGTTATAAAACTTTGTTCTGAGAAGAATATCTGTTATTTGTGTAACGCTTTTTTTGACTAGTTATGACGGCAATTTTCATATTGTCATGATAAATATCAATCTCATTAATTCATCAGGATACTTCTTCCATCTTCAAGAGCTTTTGCCACTGTTATGATTATGTTAATAAAAATTGCTGTCTTGGGAAATTTGTGCATTATACGAATTTTATTGCAATTTATGTTAATTGCAACGCTGAAATATTTCAACACAATAGCTTCTGTATTTTCTTCGCAAAGTTTTAAAATTTGTTTGGGAATAAAATTTACTCTTAATTTTGCTGTTTAAAATTGTACATAGATCATATGTAAAATAGTACATTTATGAGGACAAACAATGTACAGTCGTGGAAAAAATAAATGATCCTCCCAACAATATTCTGCCATCGTTTATCGTATATTAAAACAAAATATAAAATTTTTCAGGACATCACGTCTACTAAATGATTCCACATCTAAAAATTTCATAAAGGGTTTTCTACAATCTATTCTACAAGTATACATAAGGGTATTTTATTGATTTCTGTTATTTTGAATTGTATAACTTCAATATTTGTATTGCAATTTTTCTTCCCACCGACTCGTCACATGCTT